>QRFJ01006063.1:0-46818 GCA_006176705.1 Cocos nucifera | reverse complement strand
GAAATTTTCAATCACTTCTTTTCTTTTCTTTTTTTCATTTTTCTTTCCTCTCATCTTCTTCATATTTTCCTTCCCATTTTTTTTTAACAGAATAGGGAACCTTCTTCCCCTTGTTCCCGATGCAAGGCAGGCTCTCCTCCCAACTGGCAACCCCACGGTCAGAGGAGCAGGCCATGGTGGTGATCAATGACCCAAGTCCGATGACCGATGATGGCAACCGGTGGTGGAAACTCAAGAAAGATGCATCAACAAAATAGGAAAATTTTCAAAGGCTGATTTATTCAAGAAATTCCAGCAATTGCCGACTGGAATCGATGATTTAGTGGCTTATAATGGTGGAGGGAAAGACCAGTGAAGGATTCAAGGGCTATGTACCTTATTTCTGGTGAGATTTGGCCCAAACTTTCGATGAACATAGTAACGGTAAGCAGAGAAAGTAGAAAGGGAAATAGAGTCCGTGGATGCTTGTTGTGGCTGGCATGGGATTTCAAAGGGGTGAGAGGGGGGCTTTTAATAGGAGAGAGGAGTTTGAATCCTCCTTAAAACCTACCAAGGAGACTCATTCACGGAGTTGGAGACTAAAAGAGCTCCTACAGGAGTTCTGGTTGCTCACAGTCCTGCATATGCAGAGAATGGGCTTAAAAATTAAAAAAAAAAAAAAATTAGGCCTGCTTTAAGATCTGCTCTATGTTTTCGATTGGGGTATCTCAAGGGGTCACCAGCGTTCTAGGGAGCATTAGAAACATGATAACTCCAAAATTAATTACACTTCTTGTTTAATCCATGAATAAGAAGAAACAGATAAGTACTTGGAGTTTGCTCCTCCCAAAAGGAGAGTAAATCTACTTTTCATGCTCCAAAATCAGTAATGAGTAATTCAAATTAGAAATCTACACCATTCATCAAGATCTGTGCTATTGAAAATACTTATAAACTAAAATTACATGTTCTCGTAGGCTCCATACATGCATTAAGTTGTGCAAATGACCGTAGCATACTACAATCTAAACATTAAAATTTGTTAATTTTTCTAACAAAAAAAATTATTCATTTTAAATATATTTTAAAATATGCATATCATGATATAAAAGATGGATTTTTAATTGAAATGTTTTATCATGCATTTTAGTATACTAGCACAATAGAAACCATCCATTTTGATGTCCATATGATGCATAAATTAAAGAAAATTAAAATACATGATACTAGGTTTCAAGGCATTTTAAATGATATGGACAATTGTGGATCTTCAATTTTAATGATCCACCGTTGATTTTAGACTCAGAGAGGAGTGGATACCCTTCCCTCTCAAGAAAAGCATGGTCATCTCAGTTACCTTTTTCAATTCCAAATCGACAGAATAACTTGTACATGTATCAAAGAAACATCTCTGACATAGTTACATAGTTGCCTCTGAACAAACAATTGAAAATGGATAGAGAAAACATAGCATCATACGAGCACACAGACAAATTCTTACAGACATACTACTACATACTACTATATGACTGAGTAGACAAACCAAATCATTTGAAATATATTGCCACAATGAATTAAAACAGACACACACACACACACACACACACAACATGGGTGAGGTGATCAGATATTTTCATTCCTTTTCCCCTTGAGGGGTAAGAAATTGGGGCTCTGCATCTGATGGGTTTATGTACAAAAAAGGGGTAAGAAACTGAATGTCCTCCAAGAAGGAGTCTCAGATCTTTGCTTTCTTCCTTTTATTTCTACAGCAGCAAATCTACTACATCTGAGGACCCACCAGAATTTGCGAAATTAGGTCTTTGAACGTTTGGTTGAATCTTTCTTGATGCGCCTCTTGATTCATTGAATGGGGTAGTGGAAGAGCAGTGACGTACTCGGACATGGTAACTTCTGCTCTCAACTGAGCAACTGCCTTTGATGTTTACCATCAGTATTGCTACCTTGCCTCCTGTATCTTCAATCCACCTATTCTGTCGGATTCCATCAACATACTCCTCTAGGGTATCAAGATCTTCATGGTGCAAAGACACATCTACAATATGGCCAGGGCTGATGATACCAGCTGTCGGAGTAATCTGCACAACATAATAACAAAATCATCATTAGTCCCTATAGGAAAAGCAGCAATTAAAAGACATATAAGAATTCTGTACAAAATCCATGCACTTTTGTAGCTCAAATATGTGGATTTCTGAACAAGGGCCGTGTTTCAAGATAAACTTCGTATAGGCAGGAGATATTCTCATTTTTCAGAAAAAAAGAAAGACAGCCCAGGGGAAATGGGCTAGAAAAGAACACCCCAACAGACCATCTTGTTGACCACCACCGACCAAGCAGCAGGTGGAGAGCCAAACTTGCAACACATACCATCTAGCTAGACCCAACACCGAGACCATAAAATCCAAACTAAACAAATATCCAGATGAAAGAAAACAGAAACAGAACTCCCCAAACATAGGCTGCCTGGTAAACAACGATTATGCCTCCATATTCCCTCACCTGAATTATCACCAAGTACTATTCAAGAAAAACTACCTTTTCACCTATCTTTATCACCATTTCGTTCAACCCAATGTTTACAACTCCCTTATAGGAACTGTAACACATTCTAAAATTGTTATTTAATCTTTTTTGTCAAAGCCTCGTAGTGGAGCATAATGTAGATACTTATCAGCATAATCAGTTGAAAACTCAACTGCGTGTCTCATCCTATAAGACCCCCCTAAATTTTTCCATGACTTCTCATTCAATACATTTAGTGATTTATTACATCTGACTTTGTTCTCATAAGAAGAGATTAACTCTTCTAGTATAGCTGATTACTTTGTAGCAATAATGCTACTGCAAGAAGTATGCTCAATCTAAAACAATTTAACAAGAATTATATATTGGAGTGCATTTCATGTTGGCTTTAGAAAAGTACCATGATTTTTAAGCAAATGGTAGTAACTTTGATTTAAACTCACAAAAGTACTTTTTTAAAGCAAAAAAATAAGTGTTTGGTACCCAATTTAGATTTGAGAAGTTTTGGCTCTCTTGTGATAGGGTTCAGGAGATTGTGAGAAAGGCATGTAGTGTACACTTTAATGGCAATGCATCAAATGAAGTCAGGGCCAGCAAGATGCTCTAAAGCACGAAGAAGGCTCTATTGAAGTGGAACAAGAATTATATTGACAACTTATTTCAAAAAACTGAAAAGACTGGAACAGCAAATTCAGTGGCTTCAAGACAAGGATATTGAGCAAGGAGGGATAAATTCTCAGATATAATCCGCCATTCCTTAACAAAATCAGAGAATATGAATGTTGATTTTCAATGGAGAGAAGAATCAAGGAAAGAAGGCTAGGTTCTGCCATTTTCCTCTCTCTCTCTCTCTCTCTCTCGTTATTCTTTTTAAATGGTAAATCTGCAGTATTATCTCCATGTCTTCTGCATCAGAATAGATCATATTGCCATGCTTATTTCATGAACAAATATGTTCTAGAACACAATTTTATTTGTCCAAATAGTCTCAACGACACCTGGAGATTAAGCTCAAACTTTGAATTATCATCAATTTGGATTTTTGTCCATCTTTTCTGTGAAGAATCAGGTCATTGTATAACAAATTTGCTCACAGCTTGCCATAGAACACTAAGATTTTGAATATGGTCATCACTCTTTCAATTTCTGAGTTTGTATTCCTTTTCCATTGTCTACTGCTCTCCTAGAAGCCATTAGTCAACAGTAATTCTTTCAAATAAACACTTAATTCTTCAATTCAACAAATTTTGCAATCCTCAAGTTCGGTAATAGTAATTTGGTGTAAGCCAAATTTTTTTCGTCAATATAGGGCATTTTCTAATTGCTGAAAACCTTTGGTTTATGGCTTCTAGCATCTAAAGGAATCCTTTTAGCATAGGCCCTCCAAAACATTGCAAACCATGCTCTACATTGTCCTGCATCTTTCAACGCATATAGTTCCATCATAAATAACACCAGGAAATTTTAAGTAGAAGAAGAGCTTCCACCTTGCATATCTTCACATATCTGAAGAATTTCTGCAAATAACCCATCCTTTTCACATAAGCACACAATGAAACATGATATCATGTGATCGTTAAATTGCATGACATCATGTGATCATTAAATTGCATGATATCATGTGATCGTTAAATTGATTAATAATTCTGGAATGAAAGTTAAGCCTCTAAACCCTGCTGAGGTGTTATATAATCTTTATGATAGAAAGCACAAAATTAAACTAAGACTAGCCAACAGCCACCTTGTCATGATTATGCCCTTAGCTTTTATTTCTCTTCTTCAAGTATGTGGAGGCAAGTTGCAGCATATGGTGCATCTCATAAGATGCCCCTCTGATGCATCCATTTTTGGCCCATGCCTCAACATTATGTTACCATTTTAGAAATCATATTGCAGAGTTCCTAGCTTGCAAAGGCTAGTATCTACAAACTTATGCAATACCTCAGGAAATTTTTCTATTTCATGTACACAAATTGCTAAACTTACCATGAACATAGCTTCTATTGAACAGTGTATTTCATCTGCATTGCTTGGTCAGCTAATCATGCTTCATATTTTAAGAAGAGTTTCAAAGAGAAACCTAGAAGCTTCTATTTTAAGATCCATGGCGAAACCTAGACTGGGTAGGCTTTTGTCCGTACATCATTTATATTTGTCTCTGAGATCTGCAGGAGCATCTTCCTATCCCTAGAATTCTTTTGATCTACAATAATATAGGTTAACATCAATGGTGGAGTTCCATATATGGGCCTTGTATCATAACGGTTCCTTTGGCTTTATATCATAACCTAATTATTTCTCTAGATTGATCATAACTTTACCAGTATTCAGCATGAGGAATGCATGTGCCAGGAATCCTCTGCTCTCCATGCAGCGTCACCATCCGTAAGAAATCAGGAGCTGCATGCAGTCCTCCCACACTTTTCCCCAGCATCCAATATAATCAGTGGTCCTATATTAAACCCCAACCCCCAACCACACCACCACGCCCCACCCCACTCTAGGTTCAACTTGTTATAATAGCATAGACAAATACTCATTCCTATATTTTAGGTGGTAGCACCACTTTATCTATCACACCTTCTAGCCTAGATACTATGTTCTCTCCAATTCTCTTGACAGACAGCAATGAACATTGTATTTTGTTGATTAATGTTTACAACAACCTGCTGACATCTCTCATGCATGAAAAGTACCACTTATTTTAATGTACTGGACTGTCATAAATGGATTTTATCTGATTCTAAAACAACATTACAGCTTTCTTCAGATTTTGCAGAAGAATTTTCCCGATGGTGTTCACTCATTCTTTATTTCTTCCGGCACTTCACCTTTGTTTGAGTTACCTTATAGGAATAACAAAAAAGATTGTTGCAAGCCATGAAACTGTCTCTCTTTCTCGTGAATGGAGGCTGAAGCATTTATTTCATTAGCTGAAGAAAATAATAAGAAAGAGGCCCCTCCTTAAATTCATCCTTTAGAGCTGATGGTAATTCCTCAACATTAGAAGAAAGATATTTTTCCCACATTTATCCTTCATAATTCCCTTACCAGTCAGCTTTATTGAATTCTCACTGCAAGAATCTGCATGATGAGATCAGCAAATTTGTGATCATGCTTTTAATATTTATAAGAATAACATGCTGTTCCGACGTAGGACCTTATTACCATAAACCAGCATCTTCAGAGCTTGGCTATTGCAATGGGCTTACAATCTGATTTAGATCTCAATCTCGAGCTTAAACACAAACTTTGGAGGAGCTTTGGCTTCTTCCACTGAAATATCAAAAGCTTGTAAAAGCTGCTCTCAACGACCTCGTATTCTAATCAACCACTTTGCATTTGTTCTTAAAACTCCGCCCAACCCAGTTAGTCTCCATAAGAAATCAATACACAATGGGATTCTTCCTGGAGAAGGTTGGAACCAAAATTCTTCCTTAATGTCTTGGCAAGTAAGAAATTCATTACCTCTTCGTTCTTCGAAAGTAGCCAAGTCTACAAATGCAGTTCTCCTACACTACATGATAACCCTCCTCCTAATTCTCTATCTTACGGGCACAACAGAATCCAATGGATATCTAGCAGTTGGTTTTGCAAACCAATTATGATCAAAAGATGCAACCACCCTATTTTAGTATTTCTGCACTTTCCTCAAATATGTGAAATAGAATCTGTTGGTGAACAACGTTAGCAGCATTTAGGAGAACAGTATTTATAATTTTATATCCATCGTAAATATGATTCATGCTTGGAAGTCTATGATGAATACTCTTTCAAGAAAGTTTTGCACTTCTGATCAGGCTATTGTCAACTATGGTTTCTTCCATATGGGGCCCTTTTCAATCATAATGTAATGCCTAAAGAAATGACAAGCTGATTTCCGAGGAAAAAGTTTCCCAGTTTAACAAATGGCCAAATAGGAGTATCCTCTTCTTCTGTCACTGTTGTTGTGGGATACTGTTTTGATCAGAAAATCCTTGGTAACAACCTAGTATCTCCTTTCCAACTTGATTATTTTCAGCTTCTCAAATACCTTTAACTCTATATTGGTACATTTCCCCATTTTTTTCATTCACATACAATGAAAACCAAACTTGGTACTTGTTCTATGCATCTTGCTAGCAGGTATTCTTGAGCATACAGGTATTAACTAATGATAACCGTCAACTTCCAGAACAACTCATTGTTATTCTATTCCTATTAAGTCAAGATGCCCTTCCCCAATTATCACAAAAACCAATTAAAAAAAGAAAAGAAAAAACATTTCTACAGATCTTTAGTATCTCCTAATAGCAAGTTGTTTTAGATGACAGTCGCAAAGAAAGGGATTGGCTCGTGAGTTGGTAGCCTTAGTGGCAAGAACCCAACAGAAAAGAGACTTCACTCCTGAACGAACTCATGCCCTACATTTTGTTGGCAAGAACTCTACTATATCATGCAGGTTGATATATATGATCAAGGCACACTGGGATGATTCACTTGAAAACAGAAAAACTCAGGCTTTGTTTTTGGATTACATATAAAAAATTACCATGTGATGACCAAACAATGTAGGTTCCTGGTAAATTCTATCATATATTTTGTATAAGTGATCATAGTCACAAGTTTGGCATCCACAAATAATTCAATTGGACATAATGATTCAAAATTTGGAAAAATTAAAAAAACAATCATCAAAAGTTTGGCAAGAGTTTGGACAGTAAAAAATATTTAAAAAAAAAGAATAACGCTAAAAATATAATAATTCCAAAATATTTATAAATTTATTTACATAGGAATAAGTGTAGGAGAGGCAAAAGTAACAAATAAAACAAAAAAAATCACCTCTACCAATGATACAAGGTATCATTAATTTGTAACCAAAAAAAAATCTTACATTAGTCTAGAATAATTTGTGAATAAATCGTAGAATTTGTATATAATTTAGGAATAATCAAATAGTTCTATATCGATTCATTCTTGGAGAATAATTCAGAGAATCATTCGATCAAGAAAAAAACTTAGAATAATTGGAGAATTTTTCTATAATTCAGAGAATATTGTAACTAAGTGATTGCAAGACTATGTTTAGGATAATTTACCATAATCAAAACTAGCTGATAGAAATTAGCAATGAGAAATTAACTGTTGTCTTCATAATCTGTTTTTGCCCAACATCCTTAGTCATATGATTGAGAGTCACGAGGTTTTGTAGGTTATTAAGATATTTATCAAATATATCAATCCATGTTTTCATATCCTTGCATGTTTTATCACTGTTCATGGGTCTCCCATTGCACTTCTCTTCACTTTTTACCTGTTAGAACAATTCTAAGTTGATGACTGGTTCAAAAGCCACTAAGCAATATACATTAATCTCTTAGCTATCTCAAATCCACTTCACAGTTTTCCCCCTAAAACTCCTTCGTTGTTTCACTTCGACATTGCTGCCCATATGGATACTTTAAAATTCATTTCACACAATTCTTCTCAGTCACATAGAATTCCAATCCAACACTCTGAATGATAGATTAACAATATGTTGTCCCTATTCCACTACCCAACCCTCTACAAGAGCACCAGACAACCTCATCAACGTGCAGAACTGAGACTAGGAAAGAAAACATCAAAATGCTCTTTCTTCGTCCAATAAATTCTGACAAGGTTTGCCTGATATAGCTCAGTTAGGACCAAATGATCTTCTACCATCCATTACCATAGTTATCTGGGCTTCTCCATGAAGGCAGGCAGGTCATTGCTTGCCAAGACCACCACTACAGTTGGCTTAGCCGTGATAGAACCCCCCTGAACCAGCATCATCTAATGGGAGTTCTCCAAATGCAAAATTGCAAAGCATCAAAACTAAAGGCTGGACCAAGGAATAATTTCCCAAGTGAACAAGAAACATTATCCTTGCACTGGATGGAGGATGTGAGAGAAGGGGGTACTAGTTTCAAAGCAAGCAGCCTACATAATCATGCATGAATGAGAACTCTATGATGACCATGGCCGCCTGAAGATTTCCTTTTGGCTCAGCAACATCAACATGGGTAAAGGAGGAAAAGGAAAAGATATGTTCCTCTTGTTCCACTTGAGGAATAGAGAACAAGAGGAAAAGGTGGATTTTTTTCCCTAGTCAAATAGGATTTTTATTTTAATTTCTGTAGACTCTAAAAGCATATCCAAAGAGATCCATGTGCAAAAAAAAAAATGTTTCAGAAACATTTAAGGAAACAGGTATCCTACAAATTAGGTTTGTAGGCCATCCAAGCAAGTGATCAATCAGTAGAATGTAACATTACCTATTGATATATTAACTGAGAGAGGCATTTAATCCAGTAGTCAAAATGACCCAGCTTGTCCAATGCCAGTCAGTGCCCTCTGAACCATGTAGACATGGAGACTGAGTTCTTCACAAAGATAAGTCAGTCAAATTCTTGCCATTGGCATCCATTGGAATTTTGTCATCTTTGTTCCCCAATCTACAGTTTGCAGTGGGGCCTTCAGCATGAACTAAGAATGTCGATCATGTCTTTTGAAACAAGTTAGCATATAGTGACCATGCCAGCCCACAACATGGCTCATGGTCCCATTACTCTTGTGTGGATGACATGATCATGATTGGAGGTGATTGAATCATATTTGTTCAGTTGAGAAGGATTGTTTTGAGTGGAAACTATTGGTCTGTTTTACTTCCTCATTGCCTAGTGTTACATATATCCCTTAACCTTGAAGAAGTACCGAATTGATTTTTAGCATAGAACATGAAACAAATGCTCAGCTGCCCCTGCACTAATTAAGCGACACAAAGACATTCAACTAGGTGATGGTAAGCTGCTTCCAATTCTCATCAGCTTGTCAGTTGTCCAAAGTGATTTCACCATCTTCCAGCCCCAGATTGCCAATTTTCTGCATGTGGCATCCAGTTGCTACCATTTGAGACAGTTTAATCAGTCATGATGCCATTTATCCAATAATACTCGTATCATCTTTTATGATCTCTTTTTTCAATTTTTTTCTTCACAACAATATCAATCAAATGCTAACAGGACTGGTATTGTCATCGGTTGTTATTATACCAGTAGATATCATGCCTCATCCTTGAACGATCTCATTCTTCCTCTAGCAAAAGAAACATGGTTTTCTCCCTCCAGTTTCTCACCCAAAAATTTCCGCTAGCTATGGCCTGCCTTTTCTAACCTTGGAATTACCCTTTTGCCCTGATGAGGCAACTATATGGCCCAATTCCCACAATTGTAGACAACCATATCTTCAGAAACCATCTTACTATGCATCTTTCCTTATTGCATCTGGAGCACCGTCACTCCAACCACCTTTCCATCTTCCCTTTGTTGGGTATTGTACCATAAAGTCAATCATCTAGGTTGTAGACGGTTGAGTTGAATGTAATTTATACTTGAATTATAAATGAATAAAATTATTATTCTGGCATTGCATCATGTTTGTGCATCTTCCTCTAATGAACTCTTCTATGATGAAGTCCTTAAGACTATTTAGACTCAACAAAGAAAGATTTGTCGTTTAGTTCTTAAACCTGATCGTGACCAAATGATACGTTGTTCCCTAGGACGACAATATTTATCGAGCGTAAGTTGTTGCGTGTCATATAAGTTGGCTGTCCTCTTAACCAAGAAGTATGGAGATACTGGTATGACATGTAGGTGAAATGTAGGGGTACATTTCACTGATCGTGACCCAACTATGGAGCTCTCTACTGTCAAGAGTTGCTCGCGAAGGATATGGGTATAAGTATCCCTTAGACTTGAAATCACTATGGTAACTTACAAACAACTCACTGTACTTTGGTACCGGACTACCTGAATTTCTAATTCAGTGATGGAAGATTTCTAGTTACAGTTAATTACTTGTTAAGTCAGTGTGTGAGTTAAAATGGGATTGACCCCTCCAAGTGTTAGAGTATATGCATCACTGTATTTCAATTTAGCAAAACCGCGGCCAGGATAGTCCATATGATGGACACTGAATTTTGAAATACAATATGGATGACTTTTTAGAGTTGGCAGTAAATCCTAGGTCATCTTTTGAGCATTGAGGTCAAGGAGATGAATTATATGATAACCATATGCCACGGGTTCATGGATGTTGCGATACGACTATTCGACCTATCCGAACATTGAGTACCATTGCTAGATGGTCACATTAATTAGTACAAAAATTGGTTCCTGTACTATCGGCGTAAGGTTCAAATCTATGGGGTCATACACAATAAGAGTTTCTACCTGATCTGATGGCTAATCAAGAGTTTCAATGGTCTGAGACTAGGAACAAGAGTCCCACTGGACTGAAACTCTATGACCGAGTCCCACTGGACTAGGACTCTACCTTCATGGATCCCATTGGACTGAGATTCTGATATTATTGAAAGATTAATTAGCAATTAGATTGCTAATTAGTTCAATTTGATTGAGCGATGAGGATTTGATCAAATCTGATTGAATTTGATCCGATTCGGTTATGAGATGATCTAATCACTATGGAAGATTGGACCCTGATTTGATTAGGGGTTGGACTCAGTTAATTTCTAATTTGATTAGAATTTAATCGGGTTGGGTTAAGCTTAATTTGATTAGGTTTAATCTAGTCTAATTGGGTCTGGACAAATTGATTTGGATGAAACCAATTTGAACAGGTCAAATTAGGTTTAATCTATGCCACCTAGACTATTTGACCCACGCCCTCTCTCTCATGCATTTTCAGATTTTGCATGGGTTTTCCCATGCCCAAAAGACCTTTGTGCGCTCCCCTTCTTTCTCCCTTTGACCTGGTCCAAGCGTTGGATCAGATGAGATTCACTTGAATTCAAAATTCAAGTGAGTTTGTTGGCCCTCTAACTCCTCTCTCTTATCCATTCCCCACGCCATCTTGTTTTGTCACACTTTTTCATGGCATTTTTTCAGAGTGGGCGCAACTGCTCGTCACCCAATTGATAGGGGTGTTAGAAATGGATAGGACTCCTCTTGAATTTTGAATTCAAGTGTTATGGTTAGAGGTTGCAACAAATCTAATCTCCAACCCTTATCTTCTCCCATGCAGTTTTCCCATTGTATGTCGCCCATTTTAAATGGGATTTTTTTATGCGTGCGACAGGGAGAGAGAGCCTTCATAAGAAGTCCAGAGAGAGGAGGGACTGGTCCTAGGCATAGAAAAGTCCAGAGAGAAAAGGATTCCTGTGCCAATATTCTTCTTATGCCACTTCTTTTATTTTTTATCTCTTTGGTTGCCTATTTAAAAAGTGCTTTGAGAGTAGGTGTGCGGCAGAGGAGAGTCCCTCTAATCATGAAAATTTGTTTCATAGAAAATTTCCAAAGAGAGGGCGTGAGAGCATTTTCGGGCATCAGGGTTTTTAGGTGTGTGAAACCCTAGGATTTGGACCCAGGGGTTCGGGTGGTAAGATTAAGTGCTGTAAGCGTCCAATCTCCATCAAATCTTCCACACCATCTCGTCATCCTCCATACAGTGTCTTCTTGCCTTCTGGAGCATCTAGGAGATCGAGAGAAAGGTGGTTGATTGCATTGATCAAGATCGGCCATCGAAGGCTCCGACGAAGAGCTAGCACTCTGGTGGAACTGATCGAGATCAGGAGCTCTGTGTGGCTAACCATAGAGGCCGAACAACTATGCGGCCGCATAGCGACGCGAGGAGGCTTCTTTCAGTAGTTTTAGATTATGAAGATCGGCTACCCACGCTCAGGAATCGTGTTCTAAACACGAGTAGATTAATAGATATGATTTACTAATCCTATGCATTTAATTTTCTATTACATATAAGCATGTCCAGATCCTAGTGTGGGGTTTTTGATATGATCATTGCATGCGTAAAATTAATATTAGATTAATTTTTAGCTTCCATTGCACTTATATTTCGAAAAGCATGCTTAGAATCCTGCATGATTTTCATCAGTGGTATCAGAACAAAGATTGCTTGACATGTTTTATATGTTAATTACAAAAATTAAATGCTTGCATATTTGATATGTTTGATCGGAGTAGCAAGTAATCAGATTAGGTTGGAGCAAGTAATCAGATTAGGTTGGTTGCCATGGCCGTCCGGTCATAGGAGAAAAGTAGGGTTTAAAAACCCTCTCCTCCCATTTGATGGGGTTCTCCTATGACGGTACGGGTGCCGCTGCGATGATATCCTATGAAGATGCAGTGAAAGGAATAATTGAAATGGTTTCAATCAAAAATTAATCATGAATATGTTAGATTAGATCTAAATTTAATTCAAGATTTAATTTTTAGTGTGCTTTATTTTCTATTATGAAACGAGCAATAGATTGCTGTTTATGAAATGAGCTGACCCATTTATGAAATGAGTCAAACAATTTAGTGAACAAAAAATAGAGAAAATCTTTCAAAATTTAAAAATTATTTTCAAAATGCCGAATCCCAACCCATCAGCCCAAAAACTTAGTTAAAATAATTAAGTGTTGTCTAATAGGATTTAGAATTATGAATTAAAGATCTTAAAACAAAAGCATAAGATTGTGGGTTAAAGGGTTAGATGAATTAGATCCATTAATTAAATTAGACCTAAGGTTAGTTAAAGAATGGACTTAACTAGAGTAACTGATCAAATCTAACCAAATGTTGAATTAGATTAGATCAAAGACACTCTAGATTCAACTTCAATAGTTGTAATTGGACAAGTCCATGTCTTTAACAAGGACCAAGATGGACTTGATTCATGGCTAAGCGGTCCAGTCCAAAATTACTAGATTGATCAGATTGAACCTAATTAACCGATTGGTGTCTGAGGTAAGTTTGGCAGTCTAGACCAGTGGTTTTTAATTGAGAGCTACTCACACTGATTCGATCTTTAACGAGTTAATGACACATCCCTTCCACTGATCTCACTTACCTAGCCGACATGGTTAATTAAGATTTGATTAGATCACTTGGTGATTCGAGCTAACTCATGTCATTAGAAATCAGTTTGATTGATTTTAATCAGTAAGACTGAATTAAGTGCCTATGGACCGAATTTGATCCTAGTCCTCATCTGTTGTCTTGGTGAAGTCAGTGGGAGTAAATTGGTCTGTGTCTTCTCTATCCTTAAGTCACATGTAAACTAAATCCTCTAAATTATTAGATCCTTAAAAATGACAAAGTTATGAGAATAACTGAGTCATTGCCTCCCATTAAAGTGGATAGCAATGAGTCCAATTTTCTAGGTGGACATTGGAGATGCCTTACACCTGGTATTTATTTAGATATTGGAATTACTATCCATCAAATGATGATTAGGTTGCACTCTCTGAACGGCGATCAGGTTGGCCAGAGCTTTCCTTGGGCCTGGTCTTTGTTCGTTTGTTGCACCAAACTCAATCATGTTAATAGTTGGACCTAACTAGAACTTTTCAATGAAGGCCATAGCCTACTAAATTGATTTCTGGGGCAAAATCTAAATACTAAAAATTATTTGGAGAAACAATTATTGTGAACTTACCTATAGATGCACACGGATTGGCCAAAGCTTTCCTCGGGCCCGTTTGTAGTCTATATGGATTCCAGTACCTACTAAAGAGTTAGTGTAATTCCTCGAATTGGAGGTAGAGGCTACCAATTCGTAAAAATAGTGGGAGAACCTTTATACTAAAGTCCAAGTCTTTAGGGTTAAATAATTCAAGTACTAATATGGTCTTGTGTTTTCGTTTCAGTTAAATAGAATGGTCAGTGTAAGTCCACTCCGTTCACTGTTGAACAGTAACAAGCTTATAGGACCTGATTTCAAGAAGTCTAGTGTTGACTCTAATCAGGCAAATCCGAAAAGGAATAGTCCTCTTGAATTGGATAGGCTGAACAGAAGAAATCAGCAAGGAGTTGCTGGTCAAGGCTATTATATGATAACACCCTGCAATTTCTCTATTTGTGATATATCTACCTGGATATTAAATACCGAAAGTCTAGTTCACATATGCAATTCGTTGCATTGACTTAAAATTAGTAAAAAGTTTGAGAACGGCGATAGATTCCTGAATGTTGGGGATGGAAGAAATGTTCCAGTATTGGCATTGCGAACTCTTGAGCTTATTTTCAAAATTAATAATATTGTTTTAAGTGACTATCACTATTGTCCATCTTTTATGATGAACATAATATCTATTGGACTTTTGGCTTAGGATGATTATTGTTTGTCAATAAAAAAAAATTATTATGATATCATTATGAATGATGTTACAATAATGCGAGGACAATTAAGAAATGGCATTTATGTTATGTACACATTAAATAAACATCTGAAACTAGATGATGTCATCGATACCTATCTTTGGCACTATCGGCTCGATCATATAAACAAGAATAGGATCAACAAGTTAGTCAAGGAGTGGATTCTTGACATCGATGATTGTGAATCAATGACTACCTATGAGTCCTGCCTTCTTGGTAAGATGACCAAATCATCTTTTACTAGAAAAGATGAACGAGCTACTGATCTTCTGGGTTTAGTCCATAGTGATGTATGTGGACCTATGAATACATGTGCTAAAAGTGGGTATTACTACTTCATTACATTTATTGACGATCTATCTAGGCATGGGTACATTTATCTTATGAATAGTAAATCCAATTCATTTAAAATGTTTAAATGATATCGTAACGAAGTAAAAAAACAACTTGGGAAGAGTATTAAAACTCTTTTGGTCAAACCGAGGAGGTGAATACATTTTCAATGAGTTTTTGACATATCTAGGAGAGAATGAGATTCTCTCACAATGGACCCCTCCTAGAACATTACAGCATAATAGTGTGTCTGAAAAGAGGAATCGGATCCTGTTAGACATGATTCGGTCCATGACGGGATTTGTGAGTCTGTCGATTTCTTTTTAGGATTATGCATTTGAGACTATTTGTTATATTTTGAACAATATTTCGAGCAAGTCTATCATAAAAACTCAATATGAGATATGGATTGGGCATAGGCCGATACTCTCTCACCTTAGAGTTTAGAGATATCCGGCTTATGTAAAATGTTTGCAGGCAGAAAAGCTTAAACCTAGGTCCGATAAATGCTTGTTTATAGGGTACCCCAAGGAAACTAACTTCTACCTTACTGAAGAACAAAAGATGTTCATCAACAATAAGACAATCTTTTTGAAAAAAAAATTTCTTAGGAAAGGAACAGCTGCCTCTAACGTTGAATTTGGTGAAGTTCGACAGGTGGAAGAACCGATACATTTTAGTGAACCTGCAGAACTGAATTTGATAAGATCAAACCTAGAACCTATTGTAAGGGCACCCTTAAGGAGATTCGATAGAGTATCGTGCCAGCTGAACAAATACTACGATTTCTTAGTCCGAGATGGTGATCCTGTTGAACTCGATGAGAATGACATGGATCCGATCACCTACATAGATACTATGCAGAGGTCTGACTTCAATAAGTGGCTGAAAGCCATGAAGTCTGAAATGGAGTCCATGAAGGTCAACAGTGTATGGACACTGATTGATCCACCTGAACGGGTAAAACCTATTGAGTGTAAATGAATTTTCAAAAGAAAACAGAGCACAGATAGGAAGGTGAAGACCTATAAAATCTGTCTGATTGCCAAGGGATATCATTAGCATTATAGTATTGACTATGACGAGATGTTTTTTTGGTGGCAATGCTCAAATCCATTCGGATTATACTTACGATAGCAGTATACCTAGACTATGAGATCTAGCAAATGGATGTGAAGATAGTTTTCCTAAATGAAGAGCTGGACGAAAAGGTGTATATGATACAGTCTGAAGGATTCACATCCACGAACGAGTCCAAGATATGCAAGCTTCAAAGATCCATCTATGGATTGAAGTAGGCATCTCGAGTTAGAACATGCATTTTGATAAGGTGATCAAAACATATGACTTTATTAAGAACGGAGAGATACCCTGCATGCACAAATGGGCTAATGGTTCTATAGTTGTATTTATTGTACTGTACGTGGATAATATTCTCTTAATCGGGAATGACATTCCTGCATTACAGGGAATAAAAGTTTTGCTGTCGTCTCAATTCTCCATGAAGGACTTGAGAGAAGCTTCCTACATCCTAGGGATGAAGATTTATAGAGATAGATCTAAAAAGTTGCTTGAGTTATCCAGTCCACGTACATCGATACCGTGCTGAAGAGGTTCAGTATGGCAAATTCCAAGAAAGGCTATCTTTCGATAGACCATGGGATTACTCCCTCGAAGAAGGATTGTCCGACAACTATTCAAGAGAGAAAGCATATGAGTAGAATACCATATGCTTCGACAGTGAGTTCTATTATATATACCATGACGTGTACAAGACTGGATGTGGCATACTCACTAGGGGTAGTGAGTAGATACCAGTCTGATCCGGATGAGAATCACTGGAAGGTTATAAAGATAATCCTGAAGTATTTAAGAAATACTAAAGGCCAGTGATTCATTTATGGAGATGCTGACTTGAAACGTGGGATATACTGATTTTAGTTTTCAGTCAGATTATGATGACAGTAAGAATATGTCAGGTTATGTGTTTACCCTGAACGGTGGAGCAGTCTACTAGAAGACTTTCAAGCAGCACACTATGATCGATTCTGTGTGACGCGGAGTATGTCATAGCATCCAATGCTGCGAAGGAAGCTATGTGGCTGCGGAAGTTCATCGAATAGCTTAGGAAATGGATAAGAGAGTTAGAGGTTGCAACAAATCTAATCTCCAACCCTTATCTCCTCCCACGCGGTTTTCCCATTATATGTTGCCTATTTTAAATAGGATTTTTTTATGCATGCGACAGAGAGAGAGAGAGAGAGCCTTCGTGAGTGAGAAGTCCAGATAGGGGGCGCTAGTCCTGGGCATGGAAAAGTCCAGAAAGAGAAAAGGATTCCAGTGCCAATATTCTTCTTATGCCACTTCTTTTATTTTTGTCTCTTTGGTCGTCCATTTAAAAAGTGTTTTGAGAGTGGGTGTACGGCAGAGGAAAGTTCCTCTATCCATGAAAATTTGTTTCACGAAAAAATTCCAAAGAGAGGGCGTGAGAGCATTTTCAGGCGTCAGGGTTTTTAGGTGTGTGAAACCCTAGGGTTTGGACCCAGGGGTTCGGATGGTGAGGTTGAGTGCTGTGAGCGTCCAATCTCCACCAAATCTTCCACACCATCTTGTCATCCTCCATATAGTGTCTTTTGACCTTCTAGAGTGTCTAGGAGATCAAGAGAAAGATGGTCGATCGGATTGACTAAGATCGGCCATCGAAGGCTCCAGTGAGGAACTAGTACTTCGATGGAGCTGGTCGGGACCAGAAGTTCCATGTGGACTGACCATACAGGTCAAACGACTGTGCGGCTTCATCACAACGTGAGGAGGCTTCTTTCAGCAATTTTGGATTGTGAAAATCGGCTTACTCGCGCTCAGGTATCGTGTTCTGAACACGAGTAGATTAGTCGATATGATTTACTAATCCTATGCATTTAATTTTCTATTACATATAAGCATGTCTAGATCCTAGTGTAGGATTTTTGATATAATCATTGCATGCATAAAATTAATATTAGATTAATTTGTAGCTTCTACTGCACTTTTATTTCGAAAAACATGCTTAGAATCCTGCACGGTTTCCATCACCCTTCCCCACTAGTTAAACTACAATTCATTTGATTTGTCATTATGCTTATCTTTGTTAACCTATAGTGATATATACAAGCACATGCTAAGATATATAAACACACAAATGTTCCATATAGATCACTTTATCCAAGGGCATAACCAACTAGGCTACATTCTGTGACAAAATGTACAGTGGGCAATCCAAGTTGATGACGGACACTAGTTATTGCATTCATCATCTCAAAACACATGTGGACCACCACCAAGCAATAGCTCAAATGTTACCACACCTTGCCAGTTGAGCAAGGAATAGGGGTTCAAGCCAGTTGGGTTTGGCCCTTGAGAGGTGGGTCAGTGCAGCATAGAAGGTGGTGCTTAGGCCCTCCTAATGTCAAAAAGGAAAAAAAGGGGAAAATCTGGATCCAAATTTAAATGGCATGGATATTCTCAGGCATATGTCAGCACTATTAACTTGTCATGTTCTTTTGAAAAAGCTAATTATTTAGTGATTACCTAATAAATAGAGAAAAAGCTACCAAAAAATCTAAAGTTTTGTTTTTAGAAATTTTAGCATGTTGGAGATCATGATGAATGGTGCGGATCCCATGCTAGATGTGCCACCAGTCTTATATCTTTGCATCCTCTGAAAATTTATCATGACATTAACTGAAAAGTCCAGAACATATGCAAACTTACCTTCAGCCAGTTAGGAAATCCAAAGGAAGCTCTTGTACGAAGCTTAGATATCTGTCCATCATCCTTGACAATGGAATGAGCTTCGCATGTAATTCCAAACATAGCTTTGTCCCTCTTGCATTTGTTAGTTATTCTCAAGATGGAAGTGTCTTTGTTTTGTAGGAAGATGTTGTAAGTGTTAAAAACAGTTTCTGGAATATACTGAAATTCTTCAAGCAAACACTTGACTCTCTCATTTGAAGCAATTATATATCCAAACTCTTTCCTCCTTGTCAATTCATCCACACATGCAATATCAACATTGAACATGCACCTGACAGGTTTGTGATCACTATCTGTCACATCCATGCAAGAACCATACCTGATAAAGCAAAGGTGTTAGTTCAAGTTCTAAAGTAGTATTTCAATATACATCTCTACCAACACAACTTACAGGAAGATTGAAGAAATCACAGGACTTTCTAGTGAGCATCGGACCCCTGAAACAGGACGGCTGTCACGATATAGTATTCTGTCACACCAGGCAGGAATGCGTTTCTTCTCACTGGAATCATATGCTACAAAACAATCATGATGCTTTAGCATCAATTACAAATACTGTGAAAAAGGAGAATATTTATGGAAGCTGCATTATCATACACACATGGTTCATAATTGTTTAAAATTAACAAGTCAATAGAGGCCTTACATCATAAATATATGTGCAGTTGATTTTTCATCCAAGTAGTAAACTAATACATGCTCAATCCATAAATTTCAGACACATTATTTGTATCTCTTTTAATACCTGATAGACCTGCTCGGAGTCTTTCAAATTTGTATGTTGGAGGGAATTTGATTTCTCCTTCACGCAACCCTTGAAAGACTCTACCTGCTCTCATTTCTGCTTGGAGCTGATCCCTTTCTCTAAGGCGGTCAAAGCACCTTCGAGAAATTAAGTCCATTGTTTCATCGTATGTGATACCCTGGAGCCGATAGTTGAAATCACCAAAAAATATGACCAAGTCTGCTTCTGATAATTCAGGTTTTCCATCACCTGTGGTCTGCCACAGCCACATCATAGGTTTTCTTAGAACCATAAAAAATCCCCAGAAAATACTAATCTGAAGATAAGAATTACACTACAACTGGATCATTTACGTACATTTGATCCTCGAGGCAATTGAATAGCACAAACACCAGCTGCATCAAAATGTTTCAATGTCAAGATGTTACATAAATCCAAAAATCTTGGAATTTTGGCACGTAGATGCATGCATGTCAATTTACAACCATGTTGTATGGTCATGATTTCCAAGTGACAAAACTGATTTGGAGAGTGCAATAAGCATGGAAAAATCTAAGAGGAGAACATGTTTGGTACAAAACCTGCAGCAACATGGTTTGCAATGAAAGGACGATCAAAATTCATTGTTCGGAAAACATGATCAAAATCATCATTCCGCTGGTTAACTGCTTCCATATGTGCAGCAAAATGGCAATTCACAAAGCATATTTTCCTATCATAGATTCTCATCCTTAAACCTACAGCTCCCTGCAGAAAATCATTCATCAATATATCTTGTTATTTAGTTAATGGCCTATTAAATAAACTAAGAAACTGGAAAAGGATTCTGTTCAAGCATGTCCAATTACCCATGATAAATAGTATAGGATATAGAGTACCCAAGAGCTTCTGAACAATCAAGTACAATGATTACAGTATAACAACAAAAGATCTGGAGAGTTTCTTCAAAAAATCAACATTAAGTTTTACAACTTCCAACAAACATAGGCAACCATCAATAGCAAAAGAACAAAGGATAAGTAGGATTTTTGTAACCATGTATCAGAAAAACTAAAAGCAATTTAAAGGTATTATTTTAATAAATGTAGGATGGGTGAAACAATGGATACAACAAGCCAAGTGTAGAAACTGAGGAACAGATAGTGAGTAAATTAGGTTTTCATATAAACAGATATTGACACAAAAGAATACAAACTGCTAATGCAGTTGCATCATCTAAGTAAAACAAATTTCCTTCAGCATATTCATTTCTTCATACCTATTTGCTCATCTTAATACACATTAATGAATAAGAATAATATCAACTAACATCCAGAAGCTCGATAACTTTCAGATGTAGTAAAGTAATTTGTCTTACACCATATGCCACAGAAGTTTATGGTTGAACGATCTGTACTAGTAAATTATTTGTTTCACTGCATGAATTCAGATCTAGCTTTTTTTTTGTAGGAGAGGGTAGCTGGGGGGTTGGGAGGGTTGCAAGTTTATTTCTCCCGTATCAACTCTATTGTTTTGCAGTTTTCTGCATTCCTAAATTAGATCAGAATGAAGAAACTGCAGTCTATACATCTTTCTTTCTCTATTTAGAGGAGAATAAGCTAATCCAGTCTCCTCTTTTTGTTAAATTTGATATGTATTTTGCCCTTGTACTCCCATTGATTTGTTTACTTCTTGTCAATGTATGAATTTATTGGTGATTATCTTGGCATTATGCTTTCAGACGTGGAAGTGTTTACAAACCATGACATACAATCAACTTTGAGAAATTTTGCTCCTCCACCAGCATCCTACCTTACTTCCTAACTTGATTCCTCTTCACTTTGATTTCAATTCATCACTTAGTTCACAATATAATTCTGTGCGCTGATTATAACATTTTAGGCATGGCCAAAAATTCCAACCTGTAGGCTCTAATTTCTTTTTCTTTACTCAAAAAAAAAAACTGATATTTTAAAAGACAGGGTTTCAGTATTTTTTTTTTTTAATGTTTCAGCCCATGTTGTACAAAAGCATTTGAGTGTGACAATAGAGTTTTGCCATTCGTTACCTATATCTAGTTCATTCCAGCATTCTGCTTTCACCAGACAGGTAAAAGAAAGAGAAGACCCAAACTAATTAGAATTATTAATAACTTGCAGCTAAAAAACTTTTGGATTCAAACCAAAATTGACCCAAGAAAAACTCAATAAATAGCAGATTTTGTAATTTTCTGGTAAAGCTCATCAAGCTACACCCATGGTTATTCATATCAGATGTTTGACTATGCATTCACAAGTGCTAGTTAGCAGTTTCATGAAAGATCTTCAACTTTCCCACTTATGTTTAGTTATTTTAAAGTTGAAACTTTTATAAACCAAACCAATTTTCTGATTTAATGTAATAACATTATCAAAAACTTAAATTGAAGAATGATTTTTCAAACTATACATCATCAAACCTCTGAGGCTGCCCTATGAATCTCAAAGCATACAACTAGGTCTTAAATACTGAAGAATACCTACTTCATATGCAGATGTTTCTCAGCATTCCTCAAGCTCTAGATTTATTAAACGACCTATACTGTTGATCAAGGCAATAGTTTGTGGTGCCCACAGCTAAAAACACGATTGTAAAGCATTTAGATAAAATATTGTTTGTTCCTTCCATTGAAAGACTTTCACAAATTGCCACAATATAATGGGGATCAAACACCACAAGCATACCTTTTCAAAAAAGTTAAGTTCATTTTTTAGGAAATGGCTCACTTTAGTATCTTTCATTGGAATATTTCAGAATAATTTCACACCTTCTGCTATTCAAGCACTTCTCAGGGTTTCTCTATTCAAAAGGCAATGGCATGAAACCTCAGAAGCTTTTGTTTGGAAAAGCCTCTTCATATTGTCACTTTGGACTAAGAGGATTCCTTTTAAACCTTTGGGTTCTCATAAGTTTCTGTCAGCCACATTTAACCTATAATGGATTATGGACATAAGCGTCAATCGTTGCAAGGCACAAAAATAGTCCCTCACCTGAGCAACCATAGGGTGTTTTAACCAATTATCACCTATAGGTTAT
Source organism: Cocos nucifera (assembly GCA_006176705.1). NCBI lineage: Eukaryota > Viridiplantae > Streptophyta > Magnoliopsida > Arecales > Arecaceae > Cocos > Cocos nucifera. The sequence goes on along the minus strand of QRFJ01006063.1, from coordinate 24,180 downwards.
CAACAATTTGTGAACAGGGGAGGATGTAGAAACAAGGCCCCTGGTTGATCTATAACTAAGAAATTTGCTAAACGATTCAGATGGAATTGATTAGAGTTTGGATGTTGTGCTTCTCTCTCTATCTCTCTCTCTCTCTTAAACTTTAAAAGTTTTAGATATTGATGACTTTTAAAAGTTCAATTTGGATGACATATTAGTTGGCTACATATGATCTAATGGCCAATTATTTTTGTGAATAAAAGATCTGGAGGATAAATTTGTAAGTATTTCTTGATTAATTGACAGTCAGGCCATTAACTGACACATACAGTCATACCCAGAACTGGTTAGAGCCAGGTTTCAGGAAGCGACAAACAAAACCATGTTTTCTGAGTCTAGCTTCTCTTTTCATACTTTGTCATTTATTAAATCCAAATACAATAGATACAGAACATATTCTTTTATACAAATTAGTGTAAGTGCTCACTTATATTTCTTGAATGTTCCACCTTGAAACTTGTCACTGTTTAAATTCTTTCCCTCTTTTCTCATACTGGAAAAGACAGAACTTAAATTAAGATTCATTAGTCAAACATCACTTCCATTCATTGAGATTCCAAAGACAGCAAAAGAAAACAATAGTTTCAAACACCAACGAACAGGTTTAAGAAATGAGTACCTTGTTGCCAAGTGCACGTCCAAACCCACATGGGACTGCTGCAGTGTCAACGTCACCGATATATGGCTGAAGATCCTTTCTAGCCCTATGAAAAGTTATAAATCTATAAACAAATAAATCAAGAAAAGAAGAGGATGAAAAGCACACCGAAGAACAAGTAATTACAGCTGGATGCTCTAGAATATACTTGCAAATGATATTAAGGAAATAATATGAAGTTCACATTTTATTTTATTGATATATTTACCATACTGCAACAAGCAGTCCTGCCAGCTGCCTAGAACCAACACGCTCGAAATAATTTCCTTCACCTAAAATCTTATCAATGGCATCCAACCACCACCGTCCATTTGCACTTCCCTCAAGTCCTACCTAAAGCAAAAAACCATCAAAATAATAAATTTACAGAGAACAGGACATGATTTCCACAAAACATGGCAAATTATGGGTTATTTGACCCCAAAAATTTCAAATGCTTCCAGCAAACCAATCGAATCCTTCAATGTATAGCAATTAAATCAAGTCCCTTGTTTAAATTTAAATATTATTCATGAGAATCAAAATCACACAGCCTAAGTTAGAAAAGGGGGTCTATCATTTCTTCCTATGTTGGGAAGATGACAAAAATTCAATATATCTAGATTATTTTCATGGGCAAAACTATAAGAACATGCCTCTTGCTTTCCTTTTAACAATAAGACTCCCGCCCAGTATAATCACCATACTCATACTCTCTTTCTTGATATGACCTTATCTGGCCGTCTCTGTCTCTCTCTTCCTATCTGCCTTTTTCTCTACTCTGCCCATCGTTTCTTTCATTACTGCTCCTTGTTAGTATAAGAAAATGTTTAAAAGCAAATGCATTTATATTTCCATGTGCAATGCATGTGTTCGCATGCCAGCTAGCACATATGTTGTCGGTGCACGTGTATGCACCATGTGTGTGCATGCTTGTATGCATGGTAACATCTGTAGGCAGGCAGATGTATGGGTGCATGTGCAGTTGCACACGTGCATATGCTTGTACGCATGCCATATGTAAAAAGACATACTAGAACATCCAAGTGAAAAATTCATATCTTTTATCATCAAGCTTTACATATACTGGAATAAAATTGAAACAAAATTTAAGTTGTTCAGATAGTTATTTACAACCCTTCCACACTTATTTTTTATTCTAATATTGAAATATTATCTGTAACTTCATGTAATGAACAATTGATACATTGGTGATAAGTCCTCAAAGCATATAATACTTTTGGTTATGGACACCATGAATGTTTTAGGATCATGACAAATGATGTGGATCATTGGTTTGGATGTCCCATCACATAATTGTCTATGCCTTGTGATCATGAAAGAATTTAAGTCATGCCACCTACCAACACAGAGGAATATTCTCCCCTTATAATTGGATGTCCTGGATTCAATACAGAGGAGAGAGACACCTCTCTCCCTCAATCTGGCAGCCTCTCACCCCTAACCCCCTCCCCAACTTGATTTAGTTAGATCCCGTTGGGTGGTGGAGCCTAAGCCATCCACAAAAGGAACCCAAGAACCAAGAAGCCCAGAGAAAGCCCAGAAAAAAGAAAAAAAGAAAAAGAAGGGGGAAAAGGGCTAGGCGGGCTCGGCCCACTGGCTGGTGCGGCCTAGGTGCCAACAAGCCGCCCACGCAGGCCCGTGTTGCACACCAACGCGCGGCCCTATGCTGGCGTGCGGCCCAGCCCCTCGCAGCCGCGAGCACGCGGGCCAGCTGCCATGTGCCCAGCAGCTACACCTATTTGCATGCGGTCCACAAGATTCCTGTGGACTGGATGCGCGATCAGATAGGCCAGGGATGCGAATGGGCTTGATCGGATGGCCAAGAGTCAGTTAGACTTTGATTTGGACTCAGAACTTCATTTTTGACATGGATTGAAGTTGGTTTTTGGCTATAAAATAGCCTGTGGGCAGAGGGGGCTTGGTAGAACGTGGCAGAATACAGAAAAGAGTAGCGGGAGCTTTTCCAAGAGAGAAAAGAGAGAGGAAGAGAGAAAGAGAGAGAAAGCAAGGGTTCTTCTTGTAAGAAGGCAGAAGTTCTTGTGTGCAATCTAAAGGATCACTAGGTGAGTGAATCGTCCCTAGGTAGGGTTTTCTTCTTCTTGTTTAAGGCTGCTCTTGCATCCAGAAGAAAGAGAAAATGAGTGATTCTTTTTTGTTTTTTATCTTTTGTAAACTTACTGATTTTAGTGAAGATATTATTCTGTACGATCGTGGACGTAGAAGAAAGGGACTTCGAACCACGTGAATTTCCTATGTTTTGTGCTTGTGAGATTTTATTTTCTTCTTTCTATTCTGCAATTACTATATCCACTGTGCATCGCTCTGGAACACTCTACCCAATCAATCCTAACAACTAGTATCAGAGTGGTATCAGGTCTGAAAGAAAGAGTGAAAGCAATGGCAGGAGATGAAGGAAAGGTCAAGATCGAAAAGTTTGATAAAAAGGACTTTAGATTTTGGAAAATGTAGATTGAGGATTATCTGTATCAGAAGAGGCTCCATCTACCTCTTGAAGAAAAGAAGCCTGAAGACATGTCACAAGCAGATTGGGAATTGCTAGACTGCATGGCTTTAGGAGTTATCAGACTGACTTTAGGAGTTATCAGACTGACGTTGGCTAGGAACGTCGCGTTCGACGTCCTGAAGGAAAAGACGATGGCTGATTAGATGAAGGCTCTGACCAACATGTATGAGAAGCCTTCGGCCTCCAATAAGATATATCTTATGCATCGTCTATTTAATTTAAAGATGCTCGAAGGTGCATCTATTGCTGATCACATCAATGAATTTAATCTGATTTCTAGTCTATTAAGTTTTATTGATATTAGTTTTGAGGATGAGATTTGTGCTTTAATTTTACCCTCCTCTTTATCCGAGAGTTGGGGTGCCACCGTGACCACTGTAAGTAGTTCTTGTGGATCAAGCAAACTAAAATTCAAATAGCTCTGAAACATGATTCTTAGTAAAGATATCAGAAGGAAAGAATCCAAAAGGAGCTCTGGTTCTACTTTGGTTATTCAAGAAGGCAAAAAGAAAGAACTACACAATTCAAGCAAAAGAGCCAATCGAGACTAAAAGATGATGGCTATTGGCACTATGGCAAGAAAGAGCACACCAGGAAGAACTATTGGGCAAAAAAGGAGAACAAAGGACATAATGAGGAATCCATCAATGCAGCAACAGAGATAATAGCTGATGCCCTAGTCCTCAACGTGGACAGTCCGATGGAGCCATGGATCTTAGACTCCGGAGCTTTGTTTCACTCCACCTCACAGAAAGAGTGTATGATAAATTACACTACCAGAAATTTCGAAAAAATTCATCTCGGTGATGATGAACCGCTGATTATTGTGGAGAAAGGTGATGTACACATAAAGATATCGAATCAGTCGGTATGAAAGCTCAAGAATGTTAGACATGTCCTAGGTTTAAAGAGGAATCTGATTTCAGTTGGATAGTTGGATGCTGAAGGGTACGCTATAACTTTTGTTGGTAGCTCTTGGAAGATCACCAAAGATGCTATGATGATAGCATGAGGCAACAAGCTGGGTACCCTCTACATGACCAGTAGTATTAGAAATTCAATGATCAGGAAATTCGGACTGTGTATGACCTTAATTGGCTTTCAAAGTTAGTTGAGTGGAAGTGCCGCATAGAATACTAACCTATTTTTTGGAAGTTTATTTTTTCTATTTCAGGTGGATGCATGTTTGGATATTTTAGTCTTCAAGTGGAAGAGTTGTTGGGTGGTGGAGCCTATTCCACCCACAAGAGGAAGCAAGAAGCCCAGAGAAAGCCTAGAAAAAAGCCCAGAAAAAAGAAAAAAAAGAAAAAGAAGGGGGAAAGGGGCCAGGCAGGCTTGACCCCCTAGCTAGCGCGGCCCAGGCGCCAGCAAGCCATCCATGCGAGCCCGCGCGGCCCAACAGGCGCACGCGGCCCTGCGCTGGTGCACCGCCCAACCCCTAACAAGCACGTGCTGACGCGTGCGAGCCGGCTGCCAAGGGCCCAGCGACTGCACCAGGGGCATTTCCCCCTGGTTTCACACGATCCACAAGATTCTTATGGATCGGATGCATGATCGGACGAGCCACGGACACGGACGGGCTTGATCGGATGGCCAGGAGTCAGTTGGATTTGATTTGGACTTAGAATTCCATTTTTTACATGGATTGAAGCTGATTTTTAGCTATAAAATAGCTTATGGGTAGAGGGGGCTTGGCAGAATGTGGCAGAACACAGAGAAGAGCAGCGGAAGCTTTTCCAAGAGAGAAAAGGATCTTTTCTAAGAGAGAAAAGAGAGGAAGAGAGTGAGAAAGAAGGCAAGGGTTCTTCTTGTAAGAAGGCAGGGATTCTTCTTGTGTGCAATCTCGGGGATCACCAGGTAAGTGAATCGTTCCTAGATGGGATTTTCTTCTTTCTGTTTGAGACTGCTCTTGCATTCAGAAGAGAGAGAAAAAGAGTGATTCTTTTTTGTTTTTTATCTCTTGTAAATGTCCTGATTTTAGTGAACATATTATTCTGTGCGGCCGTGGACATAGGAGCAAGGAACTCTAAACCACGTGAATTTTCTGTGTTTTGTGCTTGTAAAATTTTTTTTTTTTTTTCTTCTGCAATTATTGTATCCACTATGCATTGCTCCGAAACATTCTACCGAGTCGATCCTAACAGATCCCCCAAAAAAATATTTTTTGCACATTGGTCTAGTCTTCCATATATTCGTTATAGCTTTTATGTATCAAGCACAGCACTGTATACCATAATGTGCGCAAAATGTTGAGACATGACCAAACATAGAAAAAACATGGTAAGGATTAAAGGCTTAAGAAATTACGACAAGAAATCAGTTAAAATGAAGAATAATGAAACCATAAAGATCGTTTTGGTTAAGGAATGGAAATTATGGAATTTAAAACATTAGAGCATGCAAGATGAAAAGAGAAGTTGGGGATGCAAAGCATAGTAAACTCTGAGAAATACAAAGAATTATGATAATATTCAAATGTTTTCTCATACGAAGACTAGGTAGCAAATGTTTAATATAAAACTATCCTTGACCTACAAACCTTAATGCAACACTTAAGTTTAGCTTCTTGCATGTAATAATGGATTGACAGGCTTATGAAGTTGATGTACTTCAAAGCAAAAAGGACTGACACAAAAATCATTCTAATTTTATCTGAATAAAAATAAACATATAGTTTTTATCTACATACACAATCTGAGGAGGTAAGCAGGATTTAAATTTTAAAGTATTTATTGAGAATGAGATGAGCGTAAAACAGCATCCAAAGATTTATAGAGAACTTATGAAGGGCTTGGAGTCCCCAATAGCAATATGTCTTCACTAATGGGCTGTTAAAATTTCTTATAGATTCCATATTCAAGAAGAGGCCCGCCCATGCAGGCCACTTAGAGAAATCTATTTGGCTAATGAGATAAAGAGAAGCATGTACTTCAAAAGGAAAATATTAAGAATAAAAGCTTATAAAAAATCAGATCAAGACAGATATGGGGTGCAAATTTCATTAAGAACAAATGTGGAATACAAGAATGTTAATAATTCAAAAGGAAGATGTTCGCAAGACAAAATATAGACTGTGATATATAAAAGAGTGAAAAAGATATGCAAGGATGCCCATAGACTGGAAAGGAACAAAATATAGAAAATGGAAATATATCTTTTAAGAGTTGGAAAAATTGCACATGGGCATTATATGAGCCAGGCAAATAATAAATCTGCTGTGGATGTATGGAAAACAACAAATGTAGAGAACAATGCCATAAAAACCATTTGAGATGGCTTAGGTGCTTGCAGCATAAGCCAGAAAAAACTCCAGTGATGATTGGTTCTAGAGTTCAAATTGTAAGGTCAAGGAAGACAAGGTACATGTCACAGGAAGATAATTGTTCCATATACTTTTACATGTACATATATATACATGTAAAGAAAAAAAAAACAAAAATGAGCTTCAACAATTTAGAGGCAAAATCTTGCAGCAATCTTACAGTTTCTTTTGCCACAGCCATAGCAAGAAAACCAGCACCCATTTCCACCTCTTGCAACCCAACCACCACCACTCCAACCTCTGATGATGCACCACCCAGCCAAGATATAAGCGAATTGCCACATGCTTTTTCTTGCCCAACATTCCAAGAACCCACCAAAATTTCAAGATTTTCTGTTTTTGTATATAATGACTCTTTATGGGTTAGCACTGATCGCAAGATACTGTCAAGAGGCCCTGGAGATGTGAGGTTCCATCCCCGAATACCACCATGATTAGCCAATGTAAAGATATAAGAACCTCCAACAGCCATCTTTATTACTGGGCTGCTATGGGCCATCCATCTTCCGAGCAAACATCCATCGAGATCCATCACCTGTACAGTGCCATCTACATAGCCCACCCACAATCGCATCCCAAAGGTACAAAGACACTGAACTGAACAAGGGTGATGCTGAACTTCTTGTAGCCTATGGCCATCTCCATCCCACCGCACAAGCAAGCCATTTGCACATCCTGTCCAAATCATTCCATCCATTGTCATTGTCAATGCTTCTGTTCTTCGATTATCATCTCCAAATGCTCCCCTGACTGCAACTCTCCGAACAGCATCGGCTGCTCCCATCAAGGCATTACATGAACGCTGGAAAAAGCTAACAGGACCTCGTTGTTTTTCCTTCTTTGAAATAGCAACAAAATTCATCTTCATGTCATCTTCTTCATATGTATCATGGACGGTCAAGGTACCAAACCGAGTCTCAACTTGACCATCTATGTTGAAAACTTTCAAAAGTTCCTTTGTATGAGAATCCCTGTGATATCAACCAGGATGGGGAGTTACTGCCAATAAAACAACCAAACTGATCCAGTGCCACAAGATGAAGATAAATTACATACTGCAAGATACTAGTCTTAAGTAATTATTAAAAAGAGAAGTTCATGAAGTTATACCACAGGGCAAAAGAGAGGTAACCACCACTCCATATTTTTGACCTAGAATTATCAGATAACAGATATCTGACATCCATGTTAGGCAATAAACACACCCCTCCAACAGTCACCAGGCTTCTAAGATCAACATAGGACCTCTCAATTAATGAAGCAGTCATATGCCTTTCTTCTATTGTTAGAGAAAGGGATTTTTCAATGGCCTCCCAAGACCAGGCTCTTATGACTCCACCTTCAGAACCAGACCACAATTCCCCTGGAATTTACAAAAGTTGGAGCAACAGCATGAAATGAATTAGATTGATTTGTACCACTAATTTTAAATCTCTGAAGCCACATAAGACACAACTGAACCCATGCTTGGGAAAAAAAATAACTATCAAAAAGATGTGATTATAAAAGCACTTAATGAAGTATAATAATGCAAACATACAAGAAATTTAATAGTCAGTATGAGTTAGATAATAGAAAACTATACATCAGAAAAAAATTTAGTTATTGCTGATATTGCTAAACTGATTCATGTATTGGGACAAAAGAGTCGAGCATGAAAATAATAATAATATGGACAACAAGTCTTGCTTTTGAAAAGAATAGGTCATATTTAAGCAACTACAAATAATGGTTTAAAGCCTTAGGCCAAGATATATAGCTACAGTTCCAACAATTGGGATGCATAAAAATGGTTTGGACCAATGAATGCAGAGCCATCCCAAACCATCTGGTTTGGGGCATATCAAGCCGTGCCGATAGTGGACCAAGATGGTTCCAACAATCGAAACAAGAAACTTGCGAAGAAGAGGGAGAGGGAGAAGAAAAGAAAGGAAGAGAGAGAGCGAGGAGGAAGGGAGATGGCGAGGGAGAGGGGTCACCGAAGTCTATGGAAGATACTAGAGGGCCACGGAGGGCCAGAGGAGGGGCTCTGCCCTCCTCCCGATTGAAATAGGGGTCGTCCGCCCCCTTCTTTTTCTATTTTGCAAACTTTAAGTGAAGTCAGCAATAGGATTGTTGACTTCACTTAAATTATACAATATCTTTTTAAAAAAAAAACTTAAATTATACAAAATCTTTTTAAAAAAAAATGAAGTCGGCAGCCTCATTGCCGACTTCATTTAAAGTGCACAAAATAAAGTAAAGGGGTGGACAACCCCTATTTCAATCAAAAGGAGGGTAGAGCCCCTCCTCCGGCCCTCCAGTAACCCTCCAGTAGCTCTCTCTCCCTCTCAATCTCTTTTCCTCTCTCATGTTCTTCCTTTCCTCTACCCTCTCTGCCATGTCAAGCCATGCTCCATCAATTTCACTCTCTCTCCTTTTCTCTCCTTCTCCCTCCCTCCCCCCTCTCTTTCTTTTCCTCTCCCTCATTCTCCCTCTCCCCTACCCTATCTACTATGTCGGTATGGGCCCGGCATAGAATGGCATAGGGGCGTATCAAACTGTGCCACCGGCCAACCAATTTGGGCCCCAATACTGGCATAACAAACCTTAGTTGGGACGAACCTGTATGTACTAGTAGCTTATTTTTTGTTGATACCAACCATTAACCATTTCAATCCATCCCTAACCATATTGATATAATACAATTCTAGTTCAAAACTGGTATAGGTTCCCAATACCCCTTTCTTAATCCTTGATATGAACTGAAGTTTGGGTCAATTTGTCTACACTTAGCTAGTGAATAAGATCAATATTATCAATCAACTCCTTCATGTCCTCCTTTTCTTCCTCATCACAGAGTTAATTCATTTAAAATCTATATGTAAATTATTAAACCTTACATAATATTAACTTCAATTCATGCCAAGATATTCTACATGGCCTTTACATGGGCCATCCACTATGACTACCTATATTGTTTAAGAACCTTGTCAATCTCTTGTAGTGGTTCATGGTTCAGAAATTTACTTCAATGAAAGTTTGAGAAGTTTTGTATATCAGATTTAGTTCTATGGACAGGTACAATATTATATCTCCTTCAATCATTTAGTTTCCCTATCACTACAGGAGCTAGTTAGCCATCTTAAGTTCTTAACTTAACATTACACCATGTGTTTCCAATCCATACCTCAATAGGTATCAACAAGACCCTATACTTATGCTTTCGCATCCTTTTCAAATTCAGTACAAGAAACCATGCTTTCCATTAATGAGCTCTTTTGAAAAGGCTTGTAAATTCACTATATTACTTCAAACACTATTCTCTTTATATCTCTAGTTTATCTCTTAACCTGCTAACATTAAGAAATCTTAACCTAGTTTTGAGCCCAACCAAGGTTTATACAACAAAAAGGAAATAGAAAGAAGGTTGCTTACATAGCCCTACCTATTCACTCCTCTGCCCTTATTGTTTAATATCTTTCAAATCCTTCACATCATCATTATTTGAAATTTCTTGAGAAGATTCCTGTTTGGGAAAAATATTCCCCACCAAAGTCTGAGTAGGTCGGACCTCACTAATTCCCAGAAGATGTCATCTAGGTTCAAAAGATACAATCCTGTCCGAGGGGTAGTTAAATTAGTTTCTAAGATTAGTTCAACACTAAAGGATCTGCCCCTAAGTTCATTTAATTCTGATCTTTGGTTCCGGATAAGTGGTCACTTTGCAACACTAAATTTCAATAGGATCCGACCTTAAATATGACTGAACTCCATTAACTCAGTAATAATAACCTCGTTGCAATTTCAATTAAGAGACAGTGCTAGTTTGGCTCTCAAGTTCGTCCAAACTCAATGCTTTAATTATAAATCTAGTTCAAGTAGTTGGCCCTCCAACTCATTCCTTCCAACCTCAACTTCTATAATAGAACTTTAAACCAAAAAACTAACCTCCATCAAGAGCCGACCTTGACAATAGCCGATCTTCTAAGAGTAGTTGAAGTGATCCTATTACAGTCCAAATCAGAAATCCGATCTATAAGCTCATCACCCCTGATCAAAAGAATAATCTTTAAGTTCAGTTCATCCAATCCTAGGCTCCAACAGTATAATCTTAGATCAAATGACCTATAGTCAAGCTCTGAAATATCCGACCTTCATCCAGAATTCAACAGATAATAGCTAACCACCAACAGGTGGCAACAACCATCAGCCCATTCTTCGTAACAAAATCTGAACGACCCGGACAGCTTAATGACATTCAGTTACAGCGTCACCATCAATCAGTTATGGGCTCCATTTATAAAATGCTTTCTCCTCTAAACACTCCTTTTATTATCTACTCCTGTGTACTCCATTCTTGTTGGTGAGATTTTTAACTTGATCGTCGGAGGGTCCATGCTGGAGCCACCCACCTCCGGCCAGAACTCTATTTTGTATGTTTCATTGGCGAGATCTCAGACTTTAACTCCAGCAATCTTTAGCAACGGTCCATTTTCAGCACCAACAATTCCTTTTTTTAATGTCACAGTTTAATTTTTAACATTAACAACTAAGTTTCTTTATCTGTATAATACTTACATTTAGGTTCTCCAAATCTTCTCTAGGAACTATTATAATACTATTTGCTAGGCAAACCAACATCATGCATGGTAAGCCAAATATCTTCAAAGAATTATAGTTAGAATGGTTGACATATTAGAAATGAGAGCTATGAAGCTCAAACAGTCTCCCAACAAAACTCATGAGAAATTTATATTTCCCAAATAGTAATCACAAGGGAATGAGAGAGACGGTCCCATTTCAGACTATTTTTGGAGGTAAAATATTATGGAAAAGTTGGTCAACTTTTTCATTGACCAATTTACCTTTGTTTGCATGCTCTAGTCAAAAAAGTGAGGTTGCTAAGGTAATTTTTCATGGGCAGTTTTTACCTCTGAAACGGGTGGAAACACTTGCCCACCTAGAAAATGGGTAAGTTCTTTTCCAATTAGCCAGGTAAAGTGGCTCTATTTTTTTTGGTCCTAAAATACCTTTCCTTATGCCAATACACTAATAAACCTTAACCTCTCATCTTATAGGATTTGATATGAGAAAATTGGACTTCAATCACAAAGGGGCAGTACATGATACGAATGCAAATTAGACCGGCAAGTATAAAGGGTATTATGAGAAAAATGGATAGATCTTAGCAACTTATCCAAAAAATTGTAATGCAAAAGAACATAGGTAACGAATTCCATAGTCATTTTCCAATGCATAAAAGAATATGGGTATATTATTTTCCTCTCCAAGTATTGCTTAGGTAACACTCATCCAGGGAAATGGAGATTCCAGGTAAGTTTCATACCCCCCCAAAGAACAAGCCCTTAAGAGAATCCTCTTTCCTTAAAGCCTCAAAAGAAATCTTTTGAAATCTCATCAAAATTACCTACATAGTGCCAAGATAAGATGTTTCCACTATATTGCATCCTCGATCCTTCTTGATAGCTAAGAAGCCAAAGCAACTAAATTCAGATGCCCAATTCACATGGTTATATAAATTGTCCTGGTTGATCCTCCACTTATATAGACTACTGTCAGAACAGCTTAGAAAGCAACAAAATTGTTGAAGTATTTGTCATCCCTCAACAAAAGTACATTGAAATTTAATAGAACATCTAGATCAAGGCACCTGAATTAGACTGTCGATGGGCTATTTTAGCAAGCAAATGGGATCATTATGCTACATATCCACTTCTCTCATCAGTTGTTTTTATTAGCTACATCTCATGTTCACTTTGAAATATGAGTACTTTTCTTGTTCTAACCAAGGGTAATTCACGCCATATAATACAGAAATAAGCTGACAGATAGATGATTTGAATGGAAATTACCATATGAAGTGATGACAATAGAGAGAACAGGAGAGTCGTGTGCTCGCCAGGAAAGCCCTTCCTTAAAATTCCCACCTTTATCCGTCGGCGAATTCCTTGGTGCCAGCTGCTCCATCCTCCAAGACCGAATCTTCCCATCTTTGTGACCACTCCAAACCAACCCACTGGCCTCATCAACAACCAAGCACAGCGTGGGGGACGAACGGCACGACTCCCAGAAAGGAGCACTCTCTTCATCCCCTCTCTTGACCACACCCCTCCCCCACCCCTCGAACACATCGGAGAGATTCCAGAACCGGACACCGGACTCCAGGCCGGCCCAGAGCTGGGAATCCGAGCAGGCGATAGTCCGGAGGAAGGACCCTACCTGCGTCTCGCGGAGAGGGCGGGGCCTCAGCTCCAGAGAAGGCGGGCGGCCGGGATGGACCGCGGCTCGCGGGGGGACCTGGAAGATCCCCATCCCGCCGCCCCTGCCGGTGAACTCCGGGAGCGCTCCGGCAGGAGACCGACCGTCGGCGACGCCGGAGACGGAGGAAGTAGGATTCCGGCGGTCCGAAGATCCGTGGGGGCGGCGATGGGGTGGGAGAGGGGGAGGGAGGTGGGGATCGACAAAGAGGGAAGGGGGAGGAGAGGAATTAGAGTTTCTGCTATTGATAGTGTTGGCGTCGATGTCGAAGAAGGGGTTGTTGTTGTTGGCGGCGGCGGCGGAGCATGTGGGGTAGAGCTCGTCGGGGCTGTGCCGGCGGAAGGGAGTTTGGGAGATTATTTCGGGGGCGAGAAGTTGCGTGAGTCGATGAGCCCAATCATCGTCTTCTACGCTTTCGCCCATTTCTTTGGTGGTGGTGGTGACGATGGGAGGAGACGGAAGGGTTGGAAGAGCGGGAGGTGGTTGGAGCCGTCGCATGAGGTCAGATTTATGATTTTTTTTTTTTTTTTTTTTTTTTTTTAATGGGGTGGGGCGAGGAGTTGACATGGGCACCTAGATTAGAAATAGGATCAATTTAGGTTCATAGATATCTAATTTAATTTTACTGATTAAAATTAGTCAAATCAATTTCTAATAACGTGGATCAATTCGAATCACTAAGTAATTTAATCAAATTTTAATCGATTATATCAGTCAGATAAGTGAGATCAGTGAAAGAAATATGCCATTAATTTATCAAAGATCGAATCAATGTGAGTAACTTTCAATTAAAAATCATTGATCTAGACTATCAAACTTATCTTAGACATCAATCGGTTAATTAGATTTAATCTGATCAACCTAGCAATTTTAAGCTAGACCACCTAGCCATAAATCAAGTCCATCTTGATCTTTATTAAAGACATGGACTTATTCAACTACAACTATTGAAGTTAAGTTTAGAATGTCCATTATCTAATCTAATTTAATATTTTTAACTAATTTTAAATCTAACCCAATTAATGGATCTAATTCATCTAATCCTTTAACCCATAGTCTTATGACTATATCTTAGAATCTTTAATTTATAATTTTAAATTTTATAAATAATATTTTATTTTTTTAATTAAATTTTAAACTGATAGGTTGGAGTTCGGTATTTCAAAAATAATTTTTAAATTTTAAAAAAATTTTATTTTCTGTTCACTAAATGGGTTGACTCATATACAAATGAGTAAGTTCATTTCATAAATAACAATCTTATTGCTAGTTTCATAATAAAAAATAAAATATAATAAAAATTAAATCATGAATCTATCTTTTAGATCTAATCTAAATACATTCATATTTAACTTTCTAATTAAAATAATTTCAATCAATATATTAACATATCATATATGCTAGCATTTAATTTTCTAACTACATATTAAAATATGTCAAGCAAACCCTTGCTCTAATACCATTGAAAGAAATCACGCAGGATTTTAGCATGCATTTTGAAATATTTTTTGAATATTATTATAGTAGAAGCATTAGATTAATCTAAAATTAACCTACGCATGCATTGATCAAATCAAAAAATCCTACTCAGGATCTAAATATGCCACTATGTAATTTAAAATTTAAATGCGATCGATCAGCAAATTATATTTACTGACCGATTCAAGTTCAGAACTCGATACCTATATATGGATAGCTGATCTCTATGATCTGAATCCATCAGAATATACTCTAGTGTCGCGCTGCAGCCGCATACTTGTCCTGTCTCTATGGTTAGTCCACATGGAGCTCCTAGACCCAACCAGCTCCACTGGAGTGCTAGCTCCTCACCGGGGTCTTCGATGGCTGATCTCGATCGATCCAATCGATCGTCTTTCTTCTGATCTTTTGAACACTCCAGAAAATCAGAACATGCAGTATGGAGGATGAGGAGATGATGTCTGAAGTTTGGTGGCGATTGGGCACTCACAGTACTCTATCTCTCCACCCGAACCCAGAAATCTAATTCTAAGATTTCATACACTCAGAAAAACCTTGATGCCCGAAAACCCTCTCACACCTTCTCCCTTTAGAATTTTCTCGTGAAATAATTTTCATGAGTAGAGAGACTCTCCCTCTGCCGTGCACCCACTCTAAAATATTTTTTAGATGGGTGACAAAAAAAAAAAAAATTAAGGAAGTGGCATGTAAGTGGAATGTAGGCGCATGAAAGACTTTCTCCTTCTTTGGACTTCTTCACACCCAGACTAGCACCCCTCTCAGGTTTTTCTCTCTCTAAAAAACCTCTTGCACCCCCTCTCAGATATCTCACTCTCTCCCATGCATGCTAGGATAAAATCCTATTTAAAAATGGGCAATACAATGGCAAAAACGTGTGGACAGTTTAAGTGATTTTCATTTGAATTTTTTTCATTTGAATTCAAAATTCAAATGGAAACCTTATCCACTTCTAGTGCCCAGCAAAGTGGGTACGAGCAGAAGGAGAGTCCTTCTGCTCACCCACTCTAAAAAATTATTCATGAAAAAGTGCGACAAAAGGAGGAGGGCGTGTAGAACAGATAAGGATGAGAAGGTTAGGTTGTTTCAACCAAAAAACCATCAATTGAATTCGAAATTCAATTGTGTTTGAACCACTCCAACACTTGGAACAGATCAAAAAGAGTAAAAAGAAGAGGTGCACATTTTTTCTGGCTATGAGAAACTCTCACATAAATGCAGATGGGGCATGGAAAAGTCAAAAATGGTAAGCGCATAGGAGAGTTTGAATTCAAATCTCATTTGACTTGGTCCAAATTGGTTTCCATTAAACCAATTAATATAGATCCAATTAAACTAAGTCAAATCCAACTAAATTAGACTTAACCCAACCTAATAAAATTCTAATCAAATTAAAAATTAAATAGATCCAGTCCCTAATCAAATCAGGATCAAATTTTCCATAGCGATTATATCATCTCATGATCTGATCGGGTCAAACCCAATTGAATCAAATTTAATCGGACTTGATCGAATCTTCATCACTTAATCAAATTGAGCTAATCAACAATCAAATTACTAATTAATCCTTTAAAAAATATAGAGTCCTAATTGGATGGGTGTCTGGGCAATAGAGTCCCATCAACATGAAACTCCTGAAAAGTTCCAAACCAGTGGGACTCTTGAACCCAATGTCTCAAATGAATGAAACTTGCGATCATAGAGTTCTAGACTAGTGAGACTCTTGATCAAAGAGTCTCAGACAAGTAGGACTCTGAGTTCCAATCTAGTGAAATCCACAAAGATAGAGTCTCAGTCCAGTATGACTCTTGGTCATAGAGTCCCAATCTAGTGGGACTCTTGACCATAGAGTCCTAGACCATTAGAACTCTTGATCGGCCATCAGATCAGGTAGAAATTTCTATTATGTGTGACCCTATAGGTTCGAATCCTAAGTCAGTAGTATATAAACTAATTTTTTGTGCCAATCGATATGACCATCTAGCAATGGTATCCGACATTCGGATAGATCAAAAAGTCGCAACACAATAATGACGAACCTGTGGCATATGGTTACCGTATAATTTATCCCCTTGACCTCAATGATCTAGGATTTACTACCAATCCTAAAATTCATCCAAGGTGTATTTCAAAATTTAGTGTCCATCACATGGACCACCCTGGCCGAGGGTTTGCTAAATTCAAATACCGTGATGTACTTACTCCAACACTTGGAGGGATCAATCCCATCTTGACTCATGCACCGACTTTATAAGTACTTGACTGCACCCAGTAGCCTTCCATCACTGAATTAAAAATTTAAGTAGTCCGGTACCTAAAGTGCAGTGAGTTGCTTATAAGTTGCCTTGGTGATCTCAGGACTAAAGGACACTTATACCCATATTCTTCACGAGCAACTTTTGACAGTAGATAGCTTTGCAGTTGGATCACGTTCAGTGAAATATATCCCTATACTTCACCTGCATGCCATAACAGTATCTCCATACTTCTTGGTTAAGAGGATAACCAATACTTATAGGACGTAATGATCTACACTCAATATGTTGTCATCCTGGATAACAATGAATCTTTTGGTCATGAACTAGTTTTAAGGAGTAAATGATAAATCCTTCTTTGTCGAGTCTATATAGTCCTAAGGACATCATCACATGAGAGTTCATTATAGAAAGATGCACGAGAGTGATAAAATGCTAAAATAATAATTTTATTTATTAATAATTTAAGTATAATTATATTTAGCTCAACTATCTATAACCTAAATCATTGGCTTTATGATACATTTTTCAACAACTTCCACTTAGACTAAAGCCACTCAGAATAGTATCGAATACCCATCTTCCATTTGTGATTGTCGAACTCTTTGATTTCAAGAACCTTAGTAAAGGGGTCGGCCATGTTCTTCTTTCTATCGATCTTTTGAAGCTTGATGTCACCTCGTTCCATGATCTCTTGCACAAGATTATAGTGATGTAGAATATACCTGGTGCACTGATGTGCCTTCGGCTCCATCACTTGAGCTATGGCTCCAGTGTTGTCATAGTATAGCAAAATTGGACCATCCAAGGAGGGAGCCACTTCTAACTCATCGATGAACTTTTGCAGCCACACAACTTTCTTCGCAGCATCGGATACTACGACATGTTAGATATATGTGCCCTAGAAGCCAGAATTGGCTGACACTTGTAATACACTTTTAAGAGCAAAATTGTAATTTTGACTAAAATCAATAAAATGGGTTATTTTCTATCACATATGTGTATTTAGTGTCTATGATACATCCTTTGAGTTAATGGTAATGATAATTCATATTTTCAAGAGTTAAAAATTTAAGACATGAATAATCATTATTAACTCATAAAATGCTCTCGACCATAGGATCATCACGAGGATGGTGATTGATCCGAAAGATTGATGTAAAATCGCTTCTCTTTAGTAGATGAGTCTTGAGTCTATGGTGTAGAGACACCAGAGCGAGAGTACAGGTACTCGTTAGAGAATGAGGGCACTGAGCGTGACCACCTCGAGTAGTCATTAGGAAGTCTACCTTCTCATCAATGACTGACTCGATGCTGCAGTGGTGTGTCTGGTTCTTTGACCTGAGGTGCATCGATAGTTCACCTTGAGGGTGTTATAGTTTGACTACACCATAACTCGATCTCCTAGCCATACGGAATCCTGAGGTGTATGTTGGCTATAGCATGTTCATTGTAGGAACTGGATTGCATCAAGATGGAATCTATCTACCTCGGTGGTAGAGGAGCAGCCCTATGATGATCATGAGAATCAAGTCCAGAAGCCCATGGCCATGGCAGAGTGAAATAATAGAAAGAGTTTCTATTTAGGATTTTCACATTGGACTTGAATCGAATGATTACATCATATGACAGAGACTAGGGTTTGACGAGTTCACCTTAACCCTAATCTGATCGGGGCTCAAGATAGAAGAACTTAATCACACAGGTAGCTGCACCAAGAGGTTCGCATTTAGCTCTGATGGGTTGCCACCATATACTGCTAGGTGTCACTGGTGGATTTTGGAAGCAATTAGAATGATTTAGATGATCAATCATTCTAGCTGTTCGAATCAGAAGAGTTTTGATCCATCGAAAGAAGTTTCGATGATGTCGATGATAGAGATCATGACATATCCCATTACCATACAGAACTGAACCTAACTGGATCACACAAACAAGAATTTGAATCTGGTGATCATCAATTGAACTGAACCAGTTCAATTGATCTGAATGAGATTCAATTAGGTTCAAGAAAATCGTGCTAGCACTCGATTGAACCTAACGTTCTTCTTTTACTATCATAAATAGTTGTCCTTACTGAGCCAAAAGAGTTTGTGCTCATTCAGAGACCTTCACTTGGTCTGACTGGAGTCTATCCAGATCAAAAAAGGATTGTCTTATTTTGTAAGACAATACCTATCATTTTTGGTCACCTGCCATTTCTTGTCCTTTGACTTTGGTCAAAAGTTGACCTCTGACTAGTCAAATGTTGACCATTGATACTTTGACTACTATCCATGTGTCATGCACCTATTGGAGAGCTGGTGGGGGCCTGTCCTCCTGCTAGAACCTGGCAAGGAGGAGGGCACACGCCAAGGTGGAGGGCGCACGCCAAGGGGCAGGAGGCACCCAAGAGTCCCTGTTGGACAGGAACTCCATCTCCATTTTGGATTCTGATTAAACTCCTCCTGAGAACCAAGTTTGACTGGTCTTAGGTGCCATCTAAGTAGGAATCCAAGGGACTCTATTCCCACCAATCAAATTTAGATCTAATTTCACAAAGAATTGTGATTGATTGCGAAGAAGAGTTGGATCACGCTTAGTCTATAAATAAGACCCTACGCCCAACTCAAAGTATATATGAGAATTCTCGATGCCCTAAGGCTGACTCTCTCCTCCTCCATGCCAAGACCATCTTCTCCCTCTCCTCTCCATGCCCAAAGTAGTTTGGGATCCATGTTAGTGCAATCCAGGCGAGAGAAAGGCGACAGAAAGCTAGAAGGCTATGCTGCTGCAAAGGACAACTGCTGATCTTCGAAAGCTATTTTGAAGATTCTCCAAATCAAATTCAGATCTAATTTTTGGAGACGTGATAGAGAAGAAGAGGATCTCCAGATCTAGTCAAGTGGATACTGGTAGAGGCCAGGCACTTGCATGGCTAGATCCAGAACCTTCTGTTGCTTTCAGAATCATCAACGGATAATAGGATTACTCTACATCAAGATAAATTAAATTAAATTAAATTTATTTAGATTTTATTTTATTATTAGAATAATAAAGATTAAATCTAAAATATCCTAGATCTGATTAGGATCAAAGAGAAAAATTTTTGAAATATATCTCTTGATCCGATCAAATCTGAACGAACCTGGTCCGAAAAATCAGGATTTTCCTTTCAACTGGTATCAGAGCCAAGATTCTAAAAGTATTTAGATCTAATTTTAAATTTATTCTAATTAAAAATAAATAATTTCAGATATCACATGAGATTTGATCAGATCTGAATTCAAAAAAAATTAAAATTAAATGATTTGGATCTAAGATTAGAAAATATGCATGACTAGTTCTAAAATAGAATAGTTCTATAGAATAGTCTTGCATGTTTATAATTTAATTTGATTAAATCATATTTTAGATCTATTTATTTACTATTTTTTAATATTATAATTATTATAATAACATCTAAAAAATAGTAAATAAAAATTATTTAATTTTAAACATCATATGAGATATGATTGATGCATGTCTAGACTAGTTGTAGAATAGTTCTACATAATTATCTAGATTAGAATTTATTTTGATTAGATCAATTTAAATCTAATTTTTTAGATTATTATGAGATAATTTAGATCTGAAAACATGCATGATTCGATACATGAGATGTATGCAAAATATGCCATGATTAGATCTAATTTGTATATGAGATATATGATATAGATCTAAAACTATTTTGTAGTATTATATGTTTCTGATTAAGGCATTCCTCTTGGCCGTCTGGTCATAAGAATGAAGAAGAGTTTAAAGGCCCTCTCCTCCCATCCGATGGGGTGTTCTTATGATGTGTAGGAGTGCTGCACGTTCGTCCTTAATCAGAAACCCAAAACTTACTTTCTGCAAAACCCTAGATCCTGAAACCCTAGGATTTATTGTGCATATTTTGTTTATGAACCCTACTTAATTAAGAATTAAGATTATGGAATATTAATTAGGTCTAAAATTGAGAATTTTAGATCTAAGACATATTCATAATACTGGGTTCGGGCTTGGGTAGCTCAATTAGGTCTAAGCGGTTGATCAAACCGAATCAAGAGTTGGTTAGATGGGATCAACAATGCTTAAATTGACCAGCCTAATAGGATTAAGTCTGGGTCAAGATCGAGTCACGATCAAGCAAGACCTAATTAGGCTCAGAGGTTAGAGTCTGGATTGTAGGCTAACCCAATTGGTTCTGGCTCAACAATTTGGTGTCTAAGGTAAGTTTGGCAGATACGACCGACTGATTTTTAATTGGGAGCTACTCGACCTGAATGCATTTTTGTACGAGTTAATGGCATATCCCTTCCACCGGTCTCACTTACCTGGCCATATCTATTGACACAGTTCTGATTTGAGGTGGTCAATAATCCGAGCTAACCCATGCCACTAGGTTAGTCATAATTGTTATGACTATGACAAGTCTAGTTTAATGAGACCTGAATCAATTCTCCCTAAGAAAAGATTAAGTCTGAGGTCTTCCACCATTGTAGATGTGCGGGCCCTTCCCGGGGTTGATTGTTCTCGACTGGATACAATGGCTCAGTTGCACCGAAAAGACGCAACCATGTCTATTAGGCATTGGATGCTATGGGCTGGAGGATGAGTTGGGCTCAATATTCTGGATACGGTGAGAGACTCAATTAGAAATCCAGTCTGTGCAAATGGTGGGTCTGACTTAACTAAGGAGTGGATCAATATTTTGGATACGGTGAGATTCATGAATTAGAGACCAAGTTTGGGTGCACCATGATTAGAGAATCATTGAACAAGAGTTGTTCACTCATTGGCTAACCCATCACCAATAACTATTAGGTGAGGTGATGAGTCAGTTGGTGAGACCGCACCACCCACTAGAAATCATTAATCATGGAGATTTTTGCATCTCTACAGAGGGAGTGTAGGGATCCAGAGAAAATAGTGGAGCTAATTTATTTAAAAATAAAATTTCTAAATAAATTGGTCAAGTCATAATTACAGTATCTAACTAGAATCTTTGACTCTCTGTAGAAAAATGTCTGCGTCCAATCCATTAGCACGTATCCTGGACACACATAGACTGACCGAATCCAATTATAAAGATTGGCTCAGAAACTACAAAATTATTTTGGATTTCGAGAAGTTAACCCATGTATTGGACCAGGATCCTTCCATCTTACCAGTCCATTCATCCATTGAACAGAGAGTATCTCTGAAAAAATGGATAGATGAAGATAATAAGGCCAGATATTATATGTTGGGCTCGATGTCTGATGAGCTCCAGCGCCAACATGAAGATATCGGGACTGCTTCGCCAAATGTTGGCTCACCTATAAGAGATGTTTGGTGAACAGAGTGTGAATAGAGTCACCACATTGTCAGTATCAAGTCACGAAATGACTTTTTAAGGCTAAGATGCAATGATGACACTAGTCAGTCCAAGA
Organism: Cocos nucifera; assembly: GCA_006176705.1. Lineage (NCBI taxonomy): Eukaryota > Viridiplantae > Streptophyta > Magnoliopsida > Arecales > Arecaceae > Cocos > Cocos nucifera. The sequence goes on along the minus strand of QRFJ01006063.1, from coordinate 2,186 downwards.
TCACTGTCTGATGATGATCAGCGACTTGAAAGAGCTTGAGAAGCTCCGTGTGAAGTTAGACTTGGATCTGTAGAACGATATTATTCTGCAATCCTTGACTGATGCATATGGGCAATTCATCATGAATTACCATTTGCATAAACTTCAAAATTCCTTGGCCGAATTAATGAATATGCTGGTCACTGCTGAGCTTTCTATGAAAGGTTCTAAAGGCTCAGTTCTTGCTATGGAACGGACTTCCTCCAAAAGAAAGTCTTATGAAAAAAAAAAAAGTCTGTGAAAAAGCAGAAGGTGGAAGGAGGAAAGAAGAAGAAGGCAGAGCCAAGGATGAAAGCCGCTGCCAAAGAAAAGTGTTTCCATTGCAACAGCGATGACCACTGGAAGTAGAACTGCCCTACTTACCTGGCCACCCTGAAGAATAAGAAGGAAGGTCCTTCTGAAGGTATGCTCATTATTGAGTCTAATCTTACGATTTCTTCTGCATCCAGTTGGGTGCTTTACTTTGGTTCTAGTGCTCATCTGTGCACTTCCATGCAGGGTCTTGAGGATAGCAGGAGGCTGAGGGATGGAGACATGATCCTATGCATCGATAATGGAGCAAGAGTTGCTGCAGTGGTGGTGGGAATATATCCTCTTCGATTATCATCTGGTTTAGACTTAGTTTTGAAAGACTATTATTATATCCTACAGCTAGCATGGAATTTGATTTCTGTTTCATGCTTAGCACTAGAAGGCTATGTGTTACCTTCTTAAGGACCATTGTATATTTCTTTATGAAAGAAATAAAATTGCAAATGGGTTTCTTATTAAACGATTTTTATCAGCTACATATTACATACACTTGTTCTAACTATCGAGCAAACACGTGAATGCCAAACAACCTAGGGATAGTCAAATGATAGATATCTATGGCACCTGAGATTAGGTCATATAGCAGAAGATATGATCAACAAATTGGAGAAAATGGGCTATTAAGTCCATTGACTTCCGAGTCATATCCAACTTGTGAATCTTGTCTCCAAGCGCAAGAATGACCAAATCCTCTTTGTATGGACATGGGGAGAGGGACACAGATCTCTTGCCCTAGTACTATTGATCGGTGCAGCCACACTTGTGTACCGCTAGAGGCAAGTTTTGTCTACTTCCATATCATTTACGATGATTTTTATCTAGGTATGTGAATATGTGTACGCTTATGAACACAAGTCTGATAGTTTTGAAAAAGTTCCAAGGAATTCAGACATGAAGTAGAAAAAACCACTGAAAACCATAAGAATTCTTTGTTTCAGATCGAGAGGTGAATACCTTAGCCGAAAATTCTAAGACTGTCTCAAGAGAAAATGGCAATAGTCCTCTCAAAGACCTCCACAGGACACCTCAACTCAATGAATATTTCAAGAATAGAGAAATCGGGACCCATATTAGATATGGTCGTCCTGATGAGCTTCACAGACCTCACTGATTTTTTTGGGGATACTCATTTGTTAACTTCAATTTAATCTATTGACTAGGGTTCTCCCTAAGACCATTCCGTATGCAAACCGTATGAGATATGGCATGGAAAACAGAGTCTGGAGTCATCTCAGAATTTGGGGTTGTCGACTCATGGTCAAAGACAACAAGCGGAAAGTTAGAGTTTAGGTCCTTTAGGTCGTTTCATAAGTTATCCTAAAGAGTTATTAGGTAACTATTTCTACATTCCAGAAGCCACAATCAGTGATTGTGACGCGACATGCCATCTGTTCATTGAAAACAGTTTTATTCAAGATGCAGCATTGGAAGCAGATTAAGCTTAAATGAGAAACTCTCTAGTAAGTACAACGAGCTAGGAAATTTGGACCAAATCAGGTGAGCCAATAAGAACATACCTTCCTCCACTTCAATAGAATCGAAAAGAGTTTTCCGTCTCCTAAAGAATACTGGTATTATTTCTAGAGGAAGTAGAGAAAATGTTCCTCATAGGTAATGGTGCTCAGGTGAAGATCCCAAATCTAAAACGAGGCCGATAATCAATATTTGACTGTCCGAATGGTTAGTAGGCAATAAAGTCAGAAATTGACTCGATGCACTCAAACATGTCTGGACCTTGGTGGATCCACCAGAAGTATAGTACATTGGGTGTAAATGATCTTCAAGAGAAAGATTGGTGCAGGATGGGAATGTGGAGAGACTTTCAAGGCTAAGAC
>QRFJ01006062.1:0-35424 GCA_006176705.1 Cocos nucifera | reverse complement strand
TTCGAAAGATGGAATTTCCTGTTGATCAATTGAAGGTGGATGCAATGAAAACCTGGCCGGTTCCGAAATCCATTACCGATGTAAGGAGTTTTCATGGCCTTGCTTCTTTCTATCATCGTTTTGTGAAGAACTTCAGTACAATCATGGCCCCTATCACTGAATGCATGAAGAAGGGTTCTTTTGAATGGACAGGAGCTGCTCATGACGCTTTTGAACTCATCAAACAGAAGCTATGTGAGTCCCCCGTTCTTGCCCTTCCTAATTTTGATAAAGTATTTGAAGTTGAATGTGATGCAAGTGGAGTTGGCATTGGAGCTGTTCTTGTTCAAGAACAAAGACCATTGGCATATTTCAGTGAAAAGTTAACTGATTCGAAGAAGAACTACTCAACTTATGATAAGGAGTTCTACGCCATTGTGAGAGCTCTTGATCATTGGAGTCATTATTTGAGGCCTAAACAGTTTGTACTTCATTCTGATCATGAGGCTTTGAAGTTTATTAGTGGCCAACGCAAGCTCAACTCAAGGCATGCCAAATGGGTAGAATTTCTTCAATCCTTTTCTTTCGTTTCGAAGTATAAACCTGGCCATACTAATGTTGTTGCGGATGCTTTATCAAGAAGATACTGTATGCTTGCTGTTCTTGATTCTAGAATTCTTGGTTTTCAATCCATGAAAGAACTATATTCTGAAGACCCGGAGTTCTCTACTATTATCGATAGTTGCAAACATGGAATTCAAGGTACATATTCTCTCCAAAATGGCTTCCTTTTCAAGGGAAATCGATTATGTGTGCCGAAGAGTTCATTTAGAGAATTGTTGATCCGAGAAGCACATGGTGGAGGTTTGGCTGGTCACTTCGGCGTGAACAAAACTCTTGAAATCCTTCAAGAGCACTTTTATTGGCCAAAGATGAGTGGAGAGGTACATGCTATCATCTTGAGGTGTGCAACTTGTCAAAGAGCAAAGAGTCATTTCCATCAAGGGCTGTATACTCCCCTCCCAGTACCATTACAGCCTTGGGAAGATGTGAGCATAGATTTTATTGTGGCTCTTCCAAGAACTCAGAGGGGAAAAGATGCCATTATGGTGGTCGTTGATCGGTTTTCTAAAATGGCTCATTTTATTCCATGTCACAAGACGGATGATGCATCTCATGTGGCTGATCTTTATTTCAAGGAGATCATTCGCCTTCATGGAGTACCAAAGACCATTGTATCTGATCGTGATTCTAAGTTTTTAAGTTATTTCTGGAAGACCTTATGGAGAATGCTTGGAACCAGACTTCTATTCAGCACCACTTGTCATCCTCAAACCGATGGCCAAACGGAAGTAACCAATCGCACTCTCACTACGTTACTTCGAGGAATGGTTAGTAAATCTCTAAAAGATTGGGATTTGAAGCTTGCACATGCTGAGTTCGCTTATAATCGATCACCGAGTTATACTACTGGTCGATCACCCTTCGAAGTTGTGTATGGAATCAATCCGCTCACACCGATTGATTTAATTCCTATTCCATCCAATTCACAAGTGAACTTTGATGGCAAAGAGAGAGCTGAATCAATGAAAAAACTCCATGAGCAGATTCGAAGCAAGATCGAGAAGGCTAACGAGTCTTATAGGAAGAAAGCTAATAAACATCGGAGGAAGGCTCATTTCCAACCAGGTGATCTTGTGTGGTTACACTTAAGGAAGGAAAGATTTCCTTCTCAGCGGAAGAATAAGCTTATGCCTAGAGCTGACGGTCCATTTGAAGTTCTCGAGAGAATTGGCGAAAATGCTTACAAGATTGATCTTCCTGGAGAATATGGAGTTTCGGCAACTTTTAATGTAGGTGATCTTTCTCCTTACTTGGAGGATGATGACTTGTCAGATTTGAGGACAAATCTCAAACAACCCGGGGGGAATGATGCGGGAGCATCCGAGACTACTGATCAATCCTTAAGTCCTGAGCAGATTCCTTCGGCAAAACAAACACTATCGGTACTTATTCATGCCAAGACTAACTTCGGTTACAACTTGCTTCGATGGGTTAAGGAATGATGATACCAATATCAAAATTCGTTGCTGATCGATGATATATCAAAGGGGAGTTATTCAGGATAAGTTCCATAGTGATTTAATACTCTTTGGAAGTAGATATTTGCTAGTTATTGTTGGTGGACGAATTTTGAAGGCTGAAGAGATAAGACTCCTAGTCCCCATGTCATTTATTTGCTAGTTATTGTTGGTGGACGAATTTTGAAGGCTGAAGAGATAAGACTCCTAGTCCCCATGTCATTTATTGCATTCCCTAGTTCCTAGACCTTTAATGCTATTTCAGTTTTGTTTAGTCTTTAATGTTTGGGTAGTTCCCATGTTGTTTTCAATTCTGAGTCTAATATCTATATAATGAGACATATTCTCATTTTGTAATCAGACTGGTTGAATGAATGAAAATTCCTCTTTGTGAGTTGAATTATTATCTCGATTCTTTATCCAACGTTCGTTGGTGGTGAATCAAACAGTTCTTTATCCTTGGCCGGTGGAATTTCCTTTAAGCCTTGGTGGTGAACTGCAACTATCTCGGTCCTTTCATCCTTGGCTGGTGGCTTGTGCCTTTAGGCTTAGGTGATAAACCTTCCATATCCTCGAGTTACACACATCCCCACAAACACAGTGCCTCGTCCACTTCCTCCCAGAATCGCTCACTCCACAGAGCTTATTTGTGGAAACTCAAAACACAAAAGTTGTAGATCTACGAGTCCTTGATCTGTGACTTTTGGAATCGGGTCAATCCGACCTGTATTGAGGAAGTTACGCCCATTTTCCCGAAATCGCGCAATCCTGAAATTTTCTGTTCGGAGTCACTCGCCCACGCACGCATCAGATTATTGAGCTTGGTAGTGAGCTGTCCATGCCGAGATTGGATTGTTGGAGTTGAAGATCGGACCGACTGAGCTCAAAGGTTGGTCTTTATGTTGATGGTGGCGAGCTTATGGGTAAGACTTCCAAGCTTAGATTTCGCAAAGCTGTCTTGGCTTTCAAAAGTTCAACCGCCTTCAAGGTCGGCCGAGAGCAGGTATAAATACTCTTGTCTAGAGGGTTGAAGGTTGGAAAAAGATTATAGGTTCTTCAGTTCAGATAGCAGTCGAGCTCTCCTTGAGGAAGTTTGGTCGATATCCAAGGTTGACTTAAAGTTAGGATGGAGGAGTAGTGAGATTCTTTGCTTGCGAAGTAGCTACTGCTTATTCCAGATTGAAAATCGAACTCATATTGGTGGAGAGGTCCTCTTGTTGACTCGAGTTCATCCAAGCTGAGGTCCTTGGTATGGAAGTACCAAGATCTGCTATTCCCAGGATGAGGAAGAGGAATTCGGCCACCTTCAAGATTGGCCACTAATCAAGATTGGACAGTGCTGAAGTCTTGTATTCATAGGCCAACTACCTGCCTATTCCAAATTAGGCGATCGAAACCAAGTTGAATAACAAGCAACTTTCACTATTCAAGTTCGTCTGGCTGAAGTTCACAGTATTGCCTTGATAAATTTGTCATTCCCAAGATGAGCCGCTATTGAATAAAGCTTTGAGCTTAGTCGCCTTTGGAGGCCGATCTTTCAGAATTTTCTCTGATTAGGAGATCGACTTGGTCGAAGTTTAGACTCAATTATCATAACTTTTGGAGAGGACTGTACAAGGTCGGGCATCAAGTTGGACTTCAATAAGAGCTATTTTACCCCCAATACTTGTCCTTCTACTCCCGAGTTTGAAGTTCAAATGAAGGGAGTATCAAAGTATGCGATTGTCGAAGTTCTTTCTGGCTTCCTACCTTTGAAAGTTGAAAAAATTTTGGCTCATTCAAACTGGCACAGATGTTTCTTTAATGCTGAATGACCCGAAATAACTTCTACTTTCGAAATTTCCCTCGATGCAGAGCCTAGATGTATAGTGCCATAATGGTCCTATCAGACATCTGTTGCTACCGTTGTCATGGCTCCTCGAATTGGGACTAGAACGGATACGGGTCAAGGTGCAAACTAGATCGGGTCGCTGGATGGGTTCAAGATCTGACTACACTCCCTTGAGATTTGGACAACTTGGAGACCAAATCTGAGCCCTAGATTTACTTGAAAAAATGTGTACAAGATCTACAAGGAGTACTCAAGAGAATGGGGCCGGAGGCACATGTCTCAAGATGTATGTTGATCAGCAAAGAAGCTAGTATAATGAGGCATAATAGAATGTAGTTTACCCATGCGACTTTGTGCGATATTCTGATACTCCACAGAAGTCGGTTCAAAGTGGGTAAGAGATTATCTTAAAAGATTTTTCATTCTAAATCCAATGGATAAAGTTTCATTGCACTCCGAATTCATTTGAGTCACGAACTTGGCAATTTTATCTAACTGCGTAGAGTCCTACGGGAACAGGGATTCTGAGTTTATCCTAATCTTGTACTTAGAGAGTTGAGTTCATGAGGGACTTGTAACTTGGGGTTGTTCCTATATAAAAGGACACTCAAGGGTGGGGTTGGAGATCAAAGAGGGAAAGAAAGAGATCATCTAAGGATCCTCTTATATTTGTGAGAGATTGAGAGACCGAGAGAGCTTCTATTGTAAACCAGCGAGTGGTTATTTAATAAAAGTTCTCTTCCCCTTATTTCTTCTTCTTCTACATGGTATTTTCTGATGTTGCATTCCGCTATGTTCTATTATTGTTGGACGTGGCCTAAGTCATAGAGACTAGGTTCCCATGCTAAGGAGGCTGATCAACCTCTGCCCTGTGAAGAGCTGACCGAGCCACACGTTGTTGGGATTTTCGTTGAGATCCCTTCGTACGTGATAGTTGGAATCAGAGCGATACCAGAAATGAAGAAGATGACCTCTACATCAGCATCCATGGTGGGAACGGATGATTCATCATCCTCGACCTTGGATCCTAATCTTGCTTCAGGAGAAGGCACAGCAATGGGTGGAGCGCATCCAGTTGATGATTCCCTACAAGGGCTATGGATTGCATCTCCAATTATCTACACCAACAATCGACTACGGAAGTACGAGGCCCAAATTACTGAGGTTAAAGGGCGAGTAGAGGATCTCGAGGGTAAGGATGCAACCCTTCGAGGTGAGATCGCTGCTCAGCTGAATCAAATTTCTTTCGATATGGAGTGGCGCTACGAGGAAGTGCTGCAGCGCAACAAGGAGTTGGAGACCATGGTGAAGGCTCTCCAAATGCAAGTGGTTGACCTTTCAAAGAAAAAAACTACCACGGGCGTGTCCTCTTCTACCTCGACAATGGAGGTCACAAGTGAGGCTATGCTCCCCTTCACATGATTGATGTTTCCAAGCCGCAGGAGTTCTACGGGCAGCGGTCCGTAAAGGAGGTAGATAACTTCCTTTTCATCATTGAACAATACCTACAAGTTACCGGCATAAGGGGTAAAGCCATGAAGGTGAGCACGGTGGCCATGTTCTTGAGGGATGTGGCGATGCTTTGGTGGCGACATCGGGCTGACGATGTGAAGCGAGGGGCTGTTCCAATCACCACTTGGGCACAGTTCCAAACTGAACTTCGGAAGCAATTCTTCCCTGAGTTCACTAAGAATGATGCTTGAGCACGACTAAGGCGACTAACGCAAAAGGATGATATGCGTGAGTATGTGCGAGAGTTCAGCAAATTATTGTTAGAGGTACCAGGCCTCAGCCAGGAGGATTCTCTCTTCACCTTCATTGACGGGCTCAAACCATGGGCCAAGATGGAGTTGCAGCGAAGAGGAGTCAAGAGTTTGAATGAGGTGATAGCTCAAGTAGAGGCTCTCATCGAGTTTAAGACTCAACCCACAGCTCCCAAAGCCCAGGCATCCAAACAGGGCAAAGGTGGGGAGAGCAAAATCAGAGCACAAGGGGAGGTAGAAAAGGCTAGAATCCAGGCTCCTCAAGTGAAGGGGCTTCCCAAGCGAAGGGCAAAGGGGTGGGTGGTGCAAGGTACCAGCACTATCTCATGCTACATTTGCAATGGATCACTTAAGATGAAGGATTGTCCATTGAAGGGCAAGATCGCATCTATGACGGTGGAGTAGCAAGAGACCGACCAAAGGATGGTTTCACTAAGTCTCAACGCCCTGAAGGCCAAGGGACCATAAGGCCTATTCTACGCACCTGTCAATATCATTGGTCATACCTTCCAGGCACTCATTGATACGGGTGCCACTGACTTCTTCATGGACTTAGCAACGACGAAGAAGCTCAACCTGAAGATTGAACGTGATGAGCACACATTCAAGACGGTCAACTCCATAGAGGTAGCTACAAGTAGAACAGCCAAGGATGTTGAGATCCAATATGGTACATGGATCGGACGGGTGATAGCGGTGGTTGCCTCTATCGATGACTACGAGGTGGTCATCGGTATGTCTAGCTACATGCCATGGTAAAGGCGGATTCAGATGTGGTGGTGGTTCTAAATTCGAGCGGACCTTATGTAGTTCAAGAAAAGTGAGTTAGAGGGACTCCACAGCATGTCCTATCAACAATGCAGCTTGCTAAGGGGCTGAGAAGGGGACTTCCAACATACGTTGCATCCATTCAAGAGGAGACCTGCTGGAGGGAGAAGAGATCCCAGCATCGATCGAGGGTGTTCTCATTGAATTCGGAGATGTGATGCCCCCCGAGTTACCCAAGCGATTGCCGCTAAGAAGAGAAATTGATCATTGAATTGATTTGGTGCAGGGAGCACATCTACCAGCTTAAACACCATATAGGATGGCCTCACCTGAACTCCAGGAGCTGAGGAGACAGCTAATGGAGTTGGTGGATAGCGGATTCATCCGACCTTCAAAGAGTCCATATGGAGCACCAATACTTTTTCAGAAGAAGTATAATGGTTTGTTGAGACTTTGCATCGATTACAGGGCCCTCAACAAACTAACGGTGAAGAACAAGTATCCCATTCCATGGATTGATGATTTATTCAATCAACTTGATAAGGCATGGTGGTTTTTCAAGTTGGATCTTCGCAATGGGTACTATCAAGTTCGCGTGGTAGAGAAAGACATCGAGAAGACTGCATGTGTGACAAGGTATGGGAGCTTCAAGTACCTTATCATGCCTTTCAGCCTCACCAATGCTCCAGCAACCTTCTATGCTTTCATGCAACGTATACTCCATGACTTTATCAATAAATTCATGGTAGTATACTTGGATGACATTGTCTACAATTGGACGTTGGACGAGCATGTGGCGCACTTAAGGCAGGTCTTCTCCACTTTGTGAAGAAGAAGTGCGTGTTTGTGCAACGGAGGATGTCATTCCTGAGGCACATCATTGGGGATGGAAAGCTCATGATGGATCCCTCCAAGATTTTAGCCATAGCCAAATGGGAGGTTCCTCAAGCACACTTATGCTCTTTTCTTGGTTTGGCAAATTATTATAGGTGGTTCATCACTGGATATTCGAAGTTATGCACCCCATTGATGGATTTGTTAAAGAAGGGTCAACCATGGCGGTGGTCGGATCAATATCAGGAGGCGTTCGATCATCTCAAGTAGGCAGTCACAGAGGAGCCGGTCCTCATGCTACCGAACTTCTCGATTTCTTTTGAAGTTCATACCGTTGCATCAGATTTTGCCATTGGAGGGGTGCTCATGCAGGAAAGACACCCAGTGGCCTTTGAGAGTCGGAAGTTGAAGGACACCGAGCGCAGGTATATGGTTCATGAGAAGGAGATGACAGCAGCTGTGCATTGCCTTAGAACCTGGCACCATTACCTCTTCAGATCAAAGTTTGTGGTGCACACGAACAACGTGGCCACAAACTACTTCCAAACCTAGCCAAAGCTCACCCTAAAGCAAGCAAGATGGCAGTAATTTCTCGCTAAATTTGATTTTCACATCGAGTATAAGCCAGGCGGAACTAATTCAGTCCCTAACGCCTTAAGTAGAAAGGCGCAGTTGACTGTAGTTTCTTCCACTTTCGGACCAGCAAGTGACTTAATGGAGAGGGTCAAGATCGAGATGGAGAAGGATCCATGGGCCACATCCATGGGTGAACTCATCAAGGATGGCAAGGCATGCCGTTTCTGAATCGAAGGTGGGCTGATTTTGACACGGGGATGGCATGTCTATGTTTCTTCAGGCGGAGGGCTGAGGTGTGAGGTGCTACGAGAGCATCATGATTCTATGTAGGCAGGACATCAGGGGGTGCATCGGGACCAAGATCTCATAGAACATAGCTACTATTGGCCAAATATGCGAGATGACATCGAGGGGTATGTTCGCACTTATCTAGTATGCCAACAAGATAAGGTTGAACATCAGCGACTTGTGGGGTTGTTGGAGCCATTGCCTATACCAGAGCATCCATGGGAGAGCATCTCCATGGACTTCATCATCGGGTTACCTCCAGTGGAAGGGTATAGCTTCATCATGGTAGTGGTGGATCACTTCTCGAAGTATGGAGTCTTCATTCCAGCACCTACTACTTGCCATGTGAGGGACGTCGTGCGGTTGTTCTTCATATATGTGGTGAAATATTGGGGGAAACCTCGGAGCATTGTTTCTGATCGTGATGCTCGCTTCATGGGAAGATTCTGGACCAAGTTATTTCGGATACTTGGAATGGAGCTGAAGATATCCATGACTTTCCATCATCAGACTGATGGCCAAACTGAATGAACAAATGCATTTTTGGAGATGTATTTGAGGCAATATGTGAATGCCAACCAGCGGGATTGGGTTTGACTCTTGGACCAAGCCCAATTCAGTTACAACTTACAGCGATCGGAGTCGATCGGTAAATCACCATTTGAGCTGATAACAGAACAGCAACCAGACACTCTAGGGTGTATCACAGCGGACTACGTGGGACGTAGCCCAACCGTCTATAGGTTCATGATGGATCTAAAGGAGGATACAGATTTGGTTCAGGTCTTCTTATTGAAGGCGACCAAATGGATGAAGAAGTGGGCTGACATAAAGCGGCATGCAGTTGAGTTTCAGATTGATGATCGGGTATTGGTGAAACTCTACCATCACATGAGATTGAAGTCGGACAACCACAAAGTACTCATGAGGAGGTACCAAGGCCCCTTCATCATCACCCATCGAATTGGAGAGATAGCATACCGGTTGTCGTTGCCTTCCAAGCTGAAAGTGCATTCGGTGTTCCACGTGTCTCTATATTGAAGCCATTCAAAGAGAACACAACCGACCCTTCTTGGGCTCAAAGCGGGAGAGCTCCAGTGTAGTACAAGTTCATTACACCAAAAAGGTTTTTAAAATCAAGGCGAACAGAAAGAAGTACAATCGGGTATAGTACTTAGTCCGATGGAGAGGACTAGCAAACTCAGAAGTGAGTTCGGAGTATGGTGACGAACTATGGCAGTTTGAAGACATCATCAACAAGTACCACCTAGCCTTGTTGGGGGCAACTTCGGCTTAGGTGGAGAAGGATGTCATGACTCCTCGAATCAGGGCTGGACCTAGACATGGGTCGAGGTGCAAACCAGATCAGGTCGCTGGATGGGTTCGAGGTCTGACTATACTCTCTTGAGATTTGGGCAACTTAGAGACCATATCTGAGCCCTAGAATTATCTGGAGAAATGTGTACAAGATCTACAAGGAGTACTCAAGAGAATAGGGCGGCGCATGTCTCGAGATGTATGTTGGTCAGCAAAGAAGTTGGTGCAATGAGGCATTGCAGAATGTAGTTTACCCATGCGACTTTGTACAATATTCTAGGAACTCCACAGAAGTTGGTTCAAAGTGGGTAGGCATTATCTTAAAGGATTTTTCATTCCAAATCCAACCGATCAAGTTTCATTACAATCCAAGTTCGTTTAAGTCACGAACTTGGCAGTTTTATCTGACTGCATAGAGTCCCATGAGTACAAAGATTCTGAGTTTATCCTTATCTTGTACTTAGAGAGTTGAGTTCGTGAGGGACTTGTAACTTGGGGTTATTCCTATATAAAGGGACACTCAAGGGTGGGGTTGGAGATCAGAGAGAGAGAGAAAGAAAGAGATCATCTAAGGATCCTCTTGTATCTATGAGAGATCGAGAGACTGGGAGAACTTCTATTGTAAACCAGCGAGTGGTTATTTAATAAAAGTTCTCTTCCCCTTATTTCTTTTTCTTGTTCATGGTGTTTCCTGATGTCACATTCCGTTGTGTTCTATTATTGTTGGTCGTGGCATAAGTCATAAAGACTAGGTTCCCATGCTAGGAAGGCTGATCAGTTCTCTTCTGCCCTGTGAAGAGCTGATCGAGCCGCATATTGTTGGGATTTGCTATGAGATCCCTTCATACGTGACACCATGATGAGAAAGACATATGGTGGATGGGGATTCGGCATAGGTGATTCGCGATCGTGACCACCTTAAGGTCCTCCTGACTATTTAAGTATTCTCCTACTTCTCCCTTACCCTAGTTTGTCCCTTGTATTTTCTTCTTCGCTCTTCACCTTCTTAGAGTCCAAGGGCCCTGTACTGCCTTTCCTACAATTTCTCTAGTTTTTGACACCATCTTCCACTTGCTTTCCATCTTCTCGACTGTACCTCCAACATCTCCAATCGATTTAGGTTAGTCTTCTAACCCTTCTTTTGCATTTTTTGTCTTTCTTTCATTTTTTATCCTTCGAAAGCTTTCGGGGGGGGGGGGGGGGTGTTCTTTTTCTAGTCTTTAAGTTTGTTTACTGATTTCTTTCAATTTTTAGTGGATTTTTCCTGATTTTGCTCAATCCAAAATAATTTTCGAAATCTCTTGGTCCACTGGTTCTAGGAATCCATCCAATCTGAGCTCTCCTAACCTTGGCCATGAGAGTGAAATTGAGGTTAGAAAAGTTGCTTGTCCAACTTTTATTCCAGAGACTATTCCTTGTTCCATCTCTTCGAAGACCTTTCTTTGATCCAAATTTAGTATGGAGTACGAATTGGTGCTTTCCAAGTCCAACGGCCAAGCTTGTGCCCCTCCTCCTAGTCGTTTTTGTTTGTACTCGAAAGCTCTCCATGCGAGGCTAAGACTTTCAATTCTTTTTTTTGTTATTTCCCTTTTTTACTTCTTGAACATATCTCTTTCTTCCGTCATACCGAACTCCTTTAGATTTATTGTAGGATTTCTTGCTCTTTGCTTTTTGGCTGAGATCCATCCCACTATTTCTTTATTCCAGACCTTTTTTACTTTTAAGCATCATCCTTCGGCCAAGGACTGGTGGTATTTATCTCCCCCAGTTCGGCAAGATCAGGTTGCTTAAGGGTGTCCCTTCTTCCATTCATAATTAGAAGAAAAAAATTTTCTTCATGTCCTGTCCTTCGAGGCTTCCCCCTTGGGGCCAATTAAGAGATTCAGTCCACAGGGCTCCAAGATTAGAAGAGATTTAGTCCACAGGGCTCCAAGATTAGAGTGAGAGAACCTCAACTCTGCCCATACTTTGAGAAACTATAATGCCCCTTTACTGACCAAATCAGTAGATGAGTAGACGTTGTACAATCTTGACCTGAGTCCATTCAATACTGAAGGTATACATTTGTGTTTTCTATTCTGTTCTTTATCTTTTCTCTTAACTTCAACTTACCCACTATTGCAAAGATGACTCCTGAGGAGTTCAAGCAATTGAGCAAGGAACTTCGGACCTAGAAAAGGAAGGGCAATGCCCTTAGGGAGACATCCAAGCAGGCGAAGATCAGTGGCTCGAGCTCAGCTATTCTAGCCAATGCAGCTCCTGCTCCCAAGATTGCAATGCCTCCAATGACCTCGAGTCAGCCCACCGAGGTCTCTACCCCAGCACCTCCTATTGAAGAGGGAATGAAGGTGGAAAATAAGAAGAAAAGGGAAATTGCCAAGAAAGTTTGGCCTCAAAAGAACTCCTGGGGAGTCCAACGGTGATAGCATCGATTGGGAGAATGCTTCATTTGACGACTGGAAGGTCATCTAAACATCTGTTGATGGATGCATTCTGCTGAATGTTGCCGACATGATCGTCCTTACTAACCTCAACAAGCGGACAAAGGATTCGCTCGAGGCCTTCCATGAGGTAATTGTCTTACCCTTTGTCAAATTCAATCATGCATTCTTTAGCGGCATAACTGACTTCACCATTTGTAGTTGGATCACCAACTGATCACCAACAACAAGGCGATCAACATTCAAAAGGCCGAGACCTCGAAGGCCATTCGAGGTAGATGAGGAATATAAGGTCAAGATCAAGCATTTAATAAAGGAGAACTCCATCGAGGTCAGGCGGCTCTAGAGGCACTCAGAAGGGCTTGAACAAGCTTTAGCAAAGATGAAGGACGAGTTGGCCTTGGAGGCGGAGAGGTGGAAGAAGGCTGAAGCTGAAGTCACCGAGGGAAAGAAATGGGTTGCTGAAGCTAAGAAACAAGCCATCCTGGATTTCAAGGCTTCAAGAGAACCTAGAGGACATCAAGATCGAGTTCACTAAGAAAGCCTTTGGTAGAGATTTCAACCTCTGCCAGCAGAAGATTGATGAGAGATTTTTTGATCTGGACCTCGACTTTCTTTTGGATGGACCAAAAGATTCTTTTGATGAAGCCAAGACTTTTACTTCTGGAGCTGACTTGCCTTCTGTTGGGGCTACGCTGATGCCCCCGAACTCACTAAGGAGCCGGCACTTGCCGAGGTTGCATCAAATCCTCCTACCACCGATGCTCCCAAGCCTATCAGGGAATCAACCCCAGCCGACGTCGAGCCAAGTTCTCCTATTGCCCCTCCATCAGAGGTCAGAGACCTCTTTAAGTTATACTTTTTCTCTTTCTTTTGTCATCTCTGTACTTAAACTTTTCAAGTAATGAAATTAAACTTTTGCATACCCTTGAGTGTTTGCAATGCATTCATGATAAAGAGTTTAGTTTGCAAGTTCTACCACCAAGCTTAGATGAGGGATGAAGCTGCTCCTTTGCCATAGGGCATCAGCATGAGAGATGAGATAAAAACTTTAAAGAAAGAGATCCATCTAACTATTAAGAATTTAAAAAGAAAGAGAAGCTAAAAAGAAGCTCCAAAAATCAGAACATCAGTACGTGAAGGCCTCTGCCAAAATTAACCATCAACGCCAAGGCTTCCAAGCAGACCTTTAAAGTATATATACTACAAAGAATACCATTTGTCTGAAGAGCTTAAGCAGGTGTCGGGCGTGCCAGCGAGAAGTCTTGGATCCTGACTGCCAAAATCTACTCTCTTGAGGTCGAGCTCCAGGAGGCGAGAGAGAAGATCAAAAATTTAGAGAAAAGCTCTTTCTGAGTCAAGAGGAGTGCGGTTAGGAGTAGTCCAAGAAGTTTTTCGACCTTCAAAAATAGCTGCATGATACTGAGGTGGCATACAACTCTTAAAGGATGGGTTGGTGCAGTCAAATTGCCGATCTTAAATGGAAACTACAGGCAGCCAATGACGAGGTAACTTGACTTCAGAAGCAGTTACTAGACAGACCCAAGCTGGCTTGAGTGCAGATTTAGATGAAGTTGCTTCTCTGAAGAATACTCTTGGGAATCTTTCTGAAATATATGAGAAGAACAACAACGAGCTACTTCAACTCAAAATTCAAATGATCTATCAAGAAAATGCCGTGAAGGACGTCGAGGCCGAGTCTGCTATTTTATGGAAAAGATTGAGGGAGGCTGAAGTGGATGCTAGAAGAGCTCGAAAGCTGCTTGGTGAGAGCCTAGAAGCATAGAAAGAACTTGAAAGCAAAGTTGATTATTTAAAACATTCACTTGTAATGGTAGGAGCGGCCAGTCCGAAGTTCAAATAGGAATTCATGTTTTCTTTCTCTTTTTCTACTTTTTTTAGTCCTGAGGACCTATTGTCATGGCTCCTCAAATCGGGGCTGGACCGGACATGGGTCAAGGTGCAAACCTGATCGGGTCGCTAGACGGGTTCGAGGTCTAACTACACTTGAGATTTGGACAACTTGAAGACCAAATCTGAGCCCTAGAATTACCTGGGGAAATGTGTACAAGATCTATAAGAAGTACCCAAGAGAATGGGACCGGGGGCACATATCTCAAGATGTATGTTGGTCAGCAAAGAAGCTAGTGCAATGAGGCATGACAGTTTATCCATGCGATTTTGTATGATATTCTGGGAACTCCATAGAAGTCGGTTTAAAGTAGGTAAGGTATTATCTTAAAGAATTTTTCGTTTTGAATCCAACGGATCAAATTTCATTGCAATCCAAGTTCGTTTGAGTCATGAACTTGGCAGTTTTATCTGACTGTGTAGAGTCCTGTGGGAATGGAGATTCTGAGTTTATCCTTATCTTGTACTTAGAGAGTTGAGTTCATGAGGGATTTGTAACCTTGGGGTTGTTCCAAATACAAAGGGACACTAAAAGGTGGGGTTGGAGATTAGAGAGAGGAGAAAGAAAGAGATCATCTAAGGATCCTCCATGTATCTGTGAGAGATTGAGAGACCAGGAGAGCTTCTATTGTAAACCAGCGAGTGGTTATTTAATAAAAGTTCTCTTCCCCTTATTTCTTCTTTTTCATCATGGTGTTTTCTGGTGTCACATTCCTACTTGTTCTATTATTGTTGGGCATGAACTAAGTCATAGAGACTAGGTTTCCCATGCTAGAGAGGCTGATCGGTTCTCTTCTGCCCGTATGAAGAGCTGACCGAGCCGCACGTTGTTGGGATTTGCTCTGAGATTCCTTCGTACGTCATAGTTGGTATCAGAGCAATACCAAAAATGAAGAAAATGACCTCTACATCAACTTCCATGGTGGGAACGGGGGATTCATCATCCTCGACCTTGGATCCCAATCCTATCTCAGAAGGAGGCACGACAATGGATGGAGCGCATCCAATTGATGATTCTCTACAAGAGCTACGGATTGCATCTCTGATTATCTCCACCAAAAATCGACTACGAAAGTGCGAGGCCCTAAATAGCTGAGGTTGAAGAAGCGAGTGGAGGACCTCGAGGGTAAGGACGCAATCCTTCCTAGGTGAGATCGCTGCTTAGCTGAATCAAATTTCCTTCGATATGGAGTGGCGCTACGAGGAAGTGCTGTAGCGCAACAAGAAGTTGAAGACCATGGTGAAGGCTCTCCAAATACAGGTGGTTGACCTTTCAAAAGGAAAAAACCATCACGGACGTGTCCTCTTCCACCTCGACAATGTCATAAGTAAGGCTACGCGTCCCCTGCACAAGCTTGATGTTCCCAAGCCGCAGGAGTTCTGTAGGCAGCGGTCCATAAAGAAAGTAGATAACTTTCTTTTCACCATGGAACAATACCTATAGGTTACCGACGTAAGGGGTGAAGCCATGTAGGTGAGTATGGTGGCCATGTTCTTGAGGGATGTGGTGATGCTTTTTATGGTGACATCGGGCTGATGATGTGAAGCGAGGGGCTGTTCCAATCACCACTTAGGCACAGTTCCAAATTAAACTTTGGAAGCAATTCTTCTTCGAGTTTGCTAAGAATGATGCTGGAGCACGACTACGGCGACTCATGCAAAAGGATGATGTGCGTGAGTATGTGCGAGAGTTCAGTGAATTATTATTGGAGGTACTAGACCTCAGCCAGAAGGAATCTCTCTTCACCTTCCTTGACGGACTCAAACCATGGGCTAAGATGGAGTTGCAGCGAAGAGGAGTCAAGAGTTTGAATGAGGCGATAGCTCAAGCAGAGGCTCTCATCGAGTTAAGACTCAACCTACAGCTCCCAAAGCCCAGGCATCCAAACAGGGCAAAGGTGGGGGAGCAAAATCGAGGCACAAGGGAGGTGGAAAAGGCTCGAATCCGAGCTCCTCAAGTGGAGGGGCTTCCCAAGCGAAGGGCAAAGGGGTGGTGCAAGGGTACCAGCACTATCTCATGCTACATATCTCATGCTACATTTATAATGGACCGCATAAGGTGAAGGATTGTCCGTTGAGGGGCAAGATCGCATCTATGATGATGCAGGAGCAGCAAGAGATCGACCAAAGGATGGGTTCACTAGGTCTCAATGCCCTGAAGGCCAAGGGTGCGCGAGGCCTACTCTACGCACCAATCAATATCAATGGTCACACCTTCCAAGCACTTATTGATACGGGTGCCACTAACTTCTTCGTGGACTTAGCAACGATGAAGAAGCTCAAGCTGAAGATTGAACGTGATGAGCACACATTCAAGGCGGTCAACTCCGTAGAGGTAGCTACAAGTGGAATAGCCAAGGATGTTGAGATCTAATTCGGTACATGAACTGGATGGATGACAGCGGTGGTCGCCCCTATCGACAACTACGAGGTGGTCATCGGTATGTCTTTGCTAACCCAGCTACATGCCATGGTAAAGGTAGATTCAGATGTGGTGGTGGTTCTGAATTCAAGCGGACCTTGTGTGGTTCAAAGGAAGCAAATTAGTGGGACTCTGCAGTGAGTCCTATCGGTAATGCAGCTTGCTAAGGGACTGAGAAGGGGACTTCCAACATACATTGCATCTATTCAAGAGGAAGACCTGCTACAGGAAGAAAAGATCCCAGCACCCATCGAGGGTGTTCTCTCTGAATTTGGGGATGTGATGCCCCCCAAATTACCCAAGCAATTGCCGCCAAGAAGAGAAATTGATCATCGGATTGATTTGGTGCAGGTAGCATGTCCACCAGCTCAAACACCATATAGGATGGCCCCACCTGAACTCCAGGAGCTGAGGAGACGGCTAATAGAGTTGGTGGATAGTGGGTTCATCCGACCTTCAAAGAGTCCAAAAGGAGCACCGACACTTTTTCAGAAGAAGCATGATGGTTTGTTGAGAGTCTGCATCGACTACAGGACCCTCAACAAACTCACGGTGAAGAATAAGTACCCCCATTCCATGGAATTGATGATTTATTCGATCAACTTGATGAGGCACGGTGGTTTTCCAAGTTGGATCTTCACAACGAGTATTATCAAGTTTGCGTGGCGGAGGTGGACATCAAGAAAACTGCATGTGTGACAAGATGAAGGACCTGTGCTTTGATCATCAAGAAGACATCAGCGAGTATTGTCATGCCTTTCGGCCTCACCAATGCTCCAACAACCTTCTATGCTTTGATGCAACGTGTACTCCATGACTTTATCGATAAATTCATGGTAGTATACTTGGATGATATTATTGTCTACCGTCGGATGTTGGACGAGCAAGTGGCATAGTTGAGGCAAGTCTTCTCCACCCTACGGCAACACCAGCTCTTTGTGAAGAAGGAGAAGTGCGTGTTTGCGCAATAGAGGGTGCTGTTCCTCGGGCACATCATTGGGGATGGAAAGCTCATGATGGATCCCTCCAAGATTTCAGCCATAGCCGAGTGGGAGGTACCTACATTGTTACACACTTACGCTCTTTTCTTGGTTTGGCAAATTATTATAGAAGGTTCATCACTAGACATTCGAAGTTATGCACCCCATTGATGGATTTATTGAAGAAGGGTCGACCATGGCGGTGGTCGGATCAATGTTAGGAGGCGTTCGATCGTCTCAAGCAGGCGGTCACAAAGGAGCTGGTCCTCATGCTACCAAGACTTTTTGGTTCCTTTCGAAGTTCACACTGATGCATCAGATTTTGCCATTGGAGGGGTGCTCATGCAGGAAAGACACCGAGTGGCCTACGAGAGTTGGATGTTGAATGACACCGAGCGCAGGTATACGGTTCATGAGAATGAGATGACAGCGGTTGTGCTTTGCCTCAGAACCTGGCACCATTACCTCCTCGAATCCAAGTTGGCGGTGTGCACGGATAATGTGGCCACAAGCTACTACCAAACCCAGTCAAAGCTCACCCCAAAGCAAGCAAGATGGCAGCAATTTCTTGCTGAATTCGATTTCCACATTGAGTATAAGCCAGGCCAAACCAATTCGGTTCCTGATGCCTTAAGTAGAAAGGTGCAGTTGGCTGTGGTTTCTTCCACTTCAAGACCAGCAAGTGACTTAATGGAGAGGGTCAAGACTGACATGGAGAAAGATCCATGGGCCACATCCGTTGGTGAACTCATCAAGGATAGCAAGGCACGTCGTTTCTGGACCGAAGGTGGGCTGATTTTGATATGGGGACGGCATGTCTATGTGCCTTCAGGCGAAGGGCTGAGGTGCAACTGCTGCAAGAGCTTCATAATTCTATATGGACAAGACATCAGGGGGTGCATTAGACCCAAGCTCTCATAGAATATTGCTACTATCGGGTCAAATATGCGAGATGACATCGAGGGGTATGTTCGTACTTGTCTAGTATTTCAACAAGACAAGGTTGAACATCAACGGCCTATGGGGTTGTTGGAGCCATTGCCTACACCAGAGCGTCCATGGGAGAGTATCTCCATGGACTTCAACATCGAGTTACCTCCAGTGGAAGGGTATATCTCCATCATGGTAGTGGTGGATCGCTTCTCAAAGTATGGAGTCTTCATTCCAGCACCTATTACTTGCCATGCGGAGGATGTGGCGTGGTTGTTATTCATATATGTGGTAAAATATTAGGAGATACCATGGAGCATTATTTTTTATCGCGATGCTTGTTTCATGGAAAGATTCTAGATCGAGTTATTTTAGATACTCGGAATGAAGCCGAAGATGTCCACGGCTTTCCACCCTCAGATTAATGGCCAAATAAAATGAACAAATGCATTACTGGAGATGTATTTGAGGCACTATGTGAATGCCAACCAGCGGGATTGGGTTCGACTCTTGGACCAAGCTCAATTCAGTTACAACTTGTAGCGATTGGAGTCGATCGGTAAATCACTATTTGAGCTGATAATAGGGCAGCAATCAGATATACCAGGGAGTATTGCAACAGACTACGTGGGACGTAGCCCAATCGCCTATAGGTTCTTGAGGGATCTAAAGGAGGATACAGATTTGGTTCAGGTTTCCTTATTGAAGGCGACCAAATGGATAAAGAAGTGGGCTGACATAAAGCGACATGTAGGTGAGTTTTAGATTGATGATCAGATATTGTTGAAACTCTACCATCACATGAGATCAAAGTCGGGCTACCACAAAGCACTTGTGAGGTGGTATGAACGCCCCTTCATTATCACCTATCGAATTAGAGAGACAACATACCAGTTGTTGCTGCCTTCTAAGCTGAAAGTGCATCCGGTGTTCCATGTGTCTCTGTTGAAGCCATTCAAAGAGGACACAACCGACCCTTCTTAGGCTCAAAGCGGGAGAGCTCTAGTGGCCGTAAGAGTTCATTACACCAACAAGGTTTTTGAAATCAAGGCAGATAGGAAGAAAGGCAGCCGAGTGCAGTACTTAGTCCGATGGAGAGGACTAGCAGACTCAGAAGTGAGTTGAGAGTATGATGACGAACTATGGCTGTTTGAAGTCATCATCAATTAGTACCACCAAGCCTCGTCGGGGGCAACTTCGACTTTGGTGGGGGAGGGTGTCACGGCTCCTCGAATCGGGGCTGGATTGGACATGGGTCAAGGTGCAAACCAGATCGGATCGTTGGATGGGTTCGAGGTCTGACTACACTCTTAAGATTTGGGCAACTTGGAGACCAAATCTAAGCCTTAGAATTACCTAGGGAAATGTGTACAAGATCTACAAGGAGTACTCAAGAGAATGAGATCGGGGGCACATGTCTCGAGATGTATGTTGGTCAGCAAGGAAGCTAGTGCAATGAGGCGTAACAGAATGCAGTTTATCCATGTGACTTTGTGCAAAATTTTAGGAACTCCATAGAAGTCGATTCAAAGTGGGTAAGGCATTATCTTAAAGGATTTTTCATTCCGAATCCGACTGATCAAGTTTCATTACAATCCGAGTTCGTTTGAGTCACGGACTAAGTATTTTTATTTGACTGCACAGAGTCCTGTGAGAATGGAGATTTTGAGTTTATCCTTATCTTGTACTTAGAGAGTTGAGTTCGTGAGGGACTTGTAACTTGGGGTTGTTTCTATATAAAGGAACACTCAAGGGTGGGGTTGGAGATCAGAGAGAGGGAAAGAAAGAGATCATCTAAGGATCCTCTTGTATCTATGAGAGATCGAGAGATCGAGAGATCGACAGAGCTTATATTGTAAACCAGCGAGTGGTTATTTAATAAAAGTTCTCTTCCCCTTATTTCTTCTTCTTCTTCATGGTGTTTCCTGGTGTCGCATTCCATTGTGTTCTATTATTGTTGGTCGTGGCCTAAGTCATAAAGACTAGGTTCCAATGCTAGGGAGGCTGATCGGTTCTCTTCTGCCCTGTAAAGAGCTGACCGAGCCGCACGTTGTTGAGATTCGCTCTGAGATCCCTTCGTACGTGACACTATGTAATCAAATTTTTGTTTAATGAATCAGTATTTCTTTCAATTATCCTTCTGTGTCTTGTCTTGATTTGATGCTTGTGGAATTCCTAGTTTCCATGTCATGTCCGACGTTGATGTCATTTCGAGACAACAATTCTATCCTGACGCTCTGTAAATCTGCCCCCCTTGTAAACAAGGGTCTTTCAAATCTATTTAGAAGTTAGCCTACCTCCCTATTTATAAACTAAGAGTCTTTATGAATGTTAGGATGAGGTTCTTCTCCTATTTCCAACATGGTTATCCTCTTGTTTAGAAATTGAAGGCCTTCACATTCCTCGTAAGGGCCTTCACCCATGTTAGGACAACATCCTCCTCCTATTGCTGCATGGTTAAAATAGCTTTTACCTTCATTAGGATGAGATCCTCCTATCATGGCTCCTTGAATCGGGGCTGGACTGGATACGGGTCAAGGTGCAAATCAGATGGGGTCGTTGGGCAGGTTTGAGGTCTGACTATACTCTCTTGAGATTTGGGCAACTTGGAGATCAAATCTGAGCCCTATTATACCTGGGGAAATGTGTACAGATCTACAAGGAGTACTCAAGAGAATGGGGTTGGAGGCACATGTCTCGAGATATATGTTGGTCAACAAAGAAGCTAGTGCAATGAGGCGTAATAGAATTCAGTTTACCCATGTGAGTTTGTGCGATATTCTAAAAACTCGAAAGAAGTTGGTTCAAAGTGTGTAAGAAATTATCTTAAAGTATTTTTCGTTCTAAATCCAATGGATCAAGTTTCATTACAATCCGAGTTCGTTTGAGTCACGAACTGGACAGTTTTATCTGATTGCGCAGAGTCCTACGAGAATGGGGATTCTTAGTTTATCCTTAGTTAGAGAGTTGAGTTCGTGAGGGACTTGTAACTTGGGGTTATTCCTATATAAAAGGACACTCAAGGGTGGGGTTGGAGATCAGAGAGGGAAAGAAAGAGATCATCTAAGGATCCTCTTGTATCTATGAGAGATCGAGAGACTGGGAGAGCTTCTATTGTAAACCAGCGAGTTGTTATTTAATAAAAGTTCTCTTCCCGTTATTTCTTCTTCTTCTTTATGGTATTTTCTAGTGTCACATTCTGCTATGTTCTATTATTATTGGGCGTGGCCTAAGTCATAGAGGCTAGGTTCCCATGCTAGAGAGGCTGATTGGTTCTCTTCTGCCCTGTGAAGAGCTGACCAAGCTGCACATTGTTGGAATTTGCTCTGAGATCCCTTCGTATGTGACAGTTGGTATCAGAGCTATACCGAAAATGAAGAAGACGACCTCTACATCAACATCTTTGGTGGGAACGGGGGATTCATCATCCTCGATCTTGAATCCCAATCTTGCCATAGGAGAAGGCACGGCAATGGGTGGAGCGCATCCAGTTGATAATTCCCTACAAGGGCTACAGATTGCATCTCCGATTATCTCCACCGACAATCAAATATGAAAGTGCAAGGCCCAAATAGCTGAGGCTGAAGGGCGAGTGGTGGACCTCAAGGGTAAGGATGCAATCCTTCAAGGTGAGATCACTGCGAAGCTGAATCAAATTCCTTCGATATGAAGTGGCGCTACGAGGAAGTGCTGCAGTGCAACAAGGAGTTGGAGACCATGGTGAAGGCTCTCCAAATATAGATGGTTGACCTTTCAAAGAAAAAAACCACCATGGGTGTGTCCTCTTCTACCTCGATAATGGAGGTCACAAGTGAGGCTATGCATCCCCTACACAAGCTTGATGTTCCCAAGCCGCAAGAGTTCTGCGGGCAGCAGTCCGCAAAGGAGGTAGATAACTTTTTTTTTGCCATCGAACAATACCTACAGGTTACCGGCGTAAGGGGTGAAGCCATGAAGGTGAGCACGGTGGCCATATTCTTGAGGGATGTGGCGATGCTTTGGTGGCAACGTTAGGCTGACGATGTGAAGCGAGAGGCTGTTCCAATCACCACTTGGGCACAGTTTCAAACTAAACTTCGAAAGCAATTCTTCCTCGAGTTTGCTAAGGATGATGCTCTAGTACAACTATGATGACTCACACAAAAGGTGATGTGCATGAGTATGTGCGAAAGTTAAGTGAATTATTGTTGGAGGTACCAAACCTCAGCTAGGAGGACTCTCTCCTTACCTCCCTTGACGGGCTCAAACCATGGGCCAAGATGGCGTTGTAGCGAAGAGGAGTCAAGAGTTTGAACGAGGCGATAGCTCAAGCGGAGGCTCTCATCGAGTTTAAGACTCAACCCATAGCTCCCAAAGCCCAGGCATCCAAACAGGGCAAAGGTGGGGGAGCGAAATTAGGGCGCAAGGGAGGTGGAAAAGGCTCAAATCCGAGCTCCTCAAGTGGAGGGGCTTCCCAAGCTAAGGGCAAAGGGGTGGTGCAAGGTACCAGCACTATCTCATGCTACATTTGCAATCGACTGTATAAGGTGAAGGATTGTCCATTAAGGGGCAAGATCGCATCTATGACGGTGCAGGAGCAGTAAGAGACAGACCAAAGGATGGATTGACTGAGTCTCAATGCTCTGAAGACCAAGGAGCCACAAGGCCTACTCTACGCACCTATCAATATCAACGGTCACACCTTCCAGGCGATACGGGTGCCACTGACTTCTTCGTGGACTTAGCAATGATGAAGAAGCTCAACCTAAAGATTGAACATGATGAGCATACGTTCATGGCAGTTCGTGAGGCAACTACAAGCAGAACAGCCAAGGATGTTGAGATCCAATTTGGTACATGGATCTGATGGGTGACAGCGGTGGTCACCCCTATCGACGACTACGAGGTGGTCATCAGCATGTCTTTGCTAACCCAACTACATGCCATGATAAAGGCAGATTCAGATTTGAGCTTTGATAGATGGTCGAGGTTAAAACTTAATATTGAATTTAGTAAGCTCGATCGCCCATTTTACTATTCTTTCGGAAGTGTCTGCCCGACGGAGGACTATCTTTATAGGTTGATCCATAAGAATTGTAATTGTCCTTCAAAGTAAAGTCGGAGTTTCCAGGCTACAATCAATAAAGCATAAGTTAGCTTTTTTAGTTTGGTATACCTTGTTTCTGCATCTCTCAAAACTTGGCTTATGTAGTAGATTGGCTTTTGGACTTGATTCTTCTCCTTGACTAGGGCAGCTCCAATGGCCATAGGAGTTACTGCTAGATACAAGAATAATTCTTCGTCGGATTTGGGCTTGGCTAGGAGGAGAGGTGAGCTGAGGTAGTTCTTTAGTTCCTCAAATGCTTGCTGACATTTGGGGGTCTAGCAGAAGTTCTTTGGTTGCTTAAGCACCTGAAAGAAAGGCATGCAACAAGCCGATCGTGAAATGAAGTAATTCAAAGCTGTGATCTTCCTTATCAGGCACTAAACTTCTTTTATCATCTTAAGAATGGTCATCTCTTGGATGGCTCGAATCTTCTCTAGATTTGCTTCAATACCATACTTTGACATCATGAATCCCAATAACATTTCTAAAGTCACCCCAAAAATACTTTGACATCATGAAGCAAGCATTGCTGCTGTGGCCATGGAAACCTATCCTCTTCGACTACCATCTGGCTTAGATTTAGTACTTAGAGATTGTTACAATGTGCCTGCAGGCAGAAATTTGATTTTTGTTTCATGTTTAGCACTAGAAGGCTATGTAATTAGTTTTCTTAAGGACCATTATTATATTCTTTATGAAAAAAATAAAATTACAAATGGTTTCCTCATTAACGGTCTCTATCAATTACATATTGATGTATCTATTTTTAATATCGAGCAAAATATGAATGCCATAAGATCAAAACAACCTAGGGATAGTCCAAATGATAGGTATCCATGGCACCTAAGGTTAGGTCATATAGTAGAAGATAGGATTAACAAATTGGAGAAAATCGGACTATTGAGTCTGTTGACTTTCGAGACATATCCAATTTATGAATCATTGTCTTCATGGCAAAATGACTAAGCTTCCTTTTATAGGACATGGGGAAATAGCCACGAAACTACTTGCCCTAGTACATACTGATGTGTGCAGCCATTTGATGTGTCGACTAGAGGCAACTTTGACTACTTCATAACCTTTATCGATGATTTATCTCGGTATGGGTATGTGTACCTTATGAGACACAAGTCTGAAGCTTTTGAAAAGTTCAAGAAATTCAGATATGAAGTAGAAAAGCAAACTAGAAAATCCATTAAGATTCTTTTCAGATCAGATTGAGGAGGTGAATACCTTAGTCAAAAATTCTTAGACTATCTCAAGTAAAATGGCATAGTCTCTTAATAGACTCCACCTGGAACACCTCAACTCAACTAGATTTCAGAACGGAGGAACTAGATCCTATTAGATATGGTCCGATCCATGATGAGCTTCACAAACCTTTCTGATTTTTTTTAGGGACATAGTTCGTTAACTTCTATATATATACTGAATAGGGTTTCCTCTAAAATTATTCCTACCACACCGTATGAGATATGGCATGGTAAGAAACCAAGTCTAAGTCATCTCAGAATTTGGGGTTGTCTGGCTCATGTCAAAAGACAACAAGTGGACAAGTTAAAGTATAGGTCCTTTAGAGCTCGATTTATAGGATATCCTAAAGAGTCATTAGGATATTATTTCTACATTCCAGAAGACCATAATGTGATTGTGAGTCGGCATGTCATCTTTCTTGAAAAATAGTTTATTCAAGATAGCAGCATTGGAAAGCAGATCAAGCTCGAGGAGAAAGTCTCACAAGAGCAACGAGCTAAGGACCCCATGGAACCAAATCAGGATTGAGCCAATATAATCACTACCTCCACCTCGTAGATCTAAAATGATCTTCCATCCTCCTGAGAGGTACTTAGGTACTATTTCAAAGAAAGTAGAGAGAAAATGTTCCTCGTAGGTAATGGGGTTCATGGTGATGATCCCAAAATCTATGACGAGGCGATATCAGATATCGATTTCGAGAAATGGATTAGAGGCAATGAAGTCAGAAATTGACTCAATGCACTCAAACCAAGTCTGGACCTTAGTAGATCCACACTAGAAGGTATAGTATCTATTGGGTGTAAATGGATCTACAAGAGAAAGATTAGTGCAGATGGGAATGTAGAGACATTCAAAGCTAGATTAGTGGCAAAAGAGTTATAGTCAATGCGAAGACATTGACTATCGGGATACCTTTTCGCCAGTAGCTATGCTAAAATCCATCCACACATTGCTTGGTATTGCAGTCTATTTCGATTATGAAATATGATGGCAAATGGACGTAAAAATAGTGCATTCTTAAATGGATATCTTGAGGAAGATATCTATATGGAACAGCCGCTAGGTTTCACATCCAGTGATGCTGATCATAAAGGTTATGCAAGCTGCAAAGGTCCATATATGGACTTAAGCAAGCATCTCGGAGCTGGAATACTTGTTTTAATGATGTGATCAAATTATTTGGTTTCATAAAAAATGGGGAGGAACCTATGTGTTTTCAAAAGGGTCAGTGGGAGCGCTGTTAGTCTTCCTCGTATTGTATGATGACATTCCTCCTTATTGGGAATGATATTCCCATGTTGACATCAAAATATGGTTATCAAAAGAATTCTCCATGAAAGACCTAGGAGAAGCATCCTTTCATTCTAGGAATTAAGGTCTATAGGAGATAGACCAAATAGGAATGCTAGGTCTTTCACAGAAGATGTACATAGAGGAAAGTACTAAAGAGGTTTAGCATGGAAAACTCCTAAGAGGGGATTGGTATCCTTCAGACATGGCATTCATCTCTTCCAAGAAGATGTGCCCTAGCACACCTGAGGAAGATAGAACGCATGAGCAAGATCCCTTATGCTTCAGCAATAGGGAGCCTCATGTATGCCATGCTAATGTACACGACCTGATATAGCCCATGCTGTGAGTGTCACAAGCAGATATCAGTCAAATCCAGGATGAAGAACACTGGACTTCCATGAAATGTATCCTTAAGTACTTGAGAAGAACTAAGGATATGTTGTTAGTTTTTGGTAACTGGAGAACTCCAAGTCTAGGGATATACAGACTCGAATTTTATATCCGATATAGATGATCGAAAGCCAACATGTGGAGTCTATTTGTGTGTAATGGTGGTGCTGTCAAGTAGACATGATAGCAGATTTCATCATAGAAGCAGAATACATCGCTGCATCAGAAGTTGCGAAGGAGGCATTCTAGTACAAGAAATTTACCGTAGAGATTGGAGTAATGCCATCGGATGCCATTCCTCTGTACTACGATAATAATGGCACCATAGCTCTTGCTAAGGAGCCAAGATCTCACCAAAAATTCAAGCACATCGAGCAGCGATATTATCTCATTCATGATTACCTCGAGAAAGGTTATGTCGAGGTCAAGAGAGTCGACTCCACATACAATATGGCAGACCCACTTACAAAGTCGTTGGGCCAGCAGAAGATCGAAACCTACCATTGAGAAGATGGGACTTAGATTTGTAGCCAATTGGCTTTAGATCAAGTGGGAGTTTGTTAGATATGTATGCCCAAGAAGCCAGAATTGGCTGACACTTGTAATACACATCTAAGGGCAAAATTATAATTTTGACTATAAATAATAAAATGGGTTATTTTCTATCATAATGTGTATTTGAAAGTGTCTGTGATACATTCCTTTGAGTTAATGGTAATGATAGTTCATATTTTCAAGAGTTAAAAATTTAAGATATGAATTTTCATTATTAACTCATAAAATGCTCTTGACCGTAGGATCATCATGAGGATGGTGACTGATCCGAAAGGTTGGTGTACGATCACTTCTTTAGGATAGATGAGTCTTGAGTCTATGGTGTAGAGACACCGGAGTGAGAGTACAGGTACTCGTTAGAGAATGAGGGCACTGAGCATGACCACCTCGAGCAGTCATGAGGAAGTCTACCTTCTCATCGATGACTGGCTCAAAGCTGCAGTGGTGTGTCTGGTTCTTTGATCTGAGGTGCATCAGTAGTTCACCTTGAGGGTGTTATAGTTTGACTACACCATAACTCGATCTCCTAGCCATTCGGAATCCTGAGGTGTATGTTGGCTATAGCATGTTCATTGTAGGAATTGGATTGCACTGATAGGAGATCTATCTACCTCAGTAGATGAGGAGCAGCCCTATGAAAATCATGAGAATCAAGTCCATAAGCCCATGGCCATGGCAGAGTGAAATAATAGAAAGAGTTTCTATTAGGTTTTTCACATTAGACTTGAATCGAATGATTAATTCATATGACGAAAATTAGGGTTTGACGAGATCACCTTAACCCTAATCCGATCGGAGCTCAAGATAGAGGAACTTAATCACATAGGTAATTACACAAAGAGGTTCATTTTTAGTTCTGATGGATTGCCACCATATGCTGCTAGGTGTCACTGATGGATTTTGAGAGCAATTAGAATGATATGGATGATCGATCATACTAGTTGTCTGAATCAGAAAAGTTCTGATCCATCGGAAGGTATTTCGATGATATCGACGATAGAGATCGTGACATATCCCATTACCAGACAAAGTTGAACCTAACTGGATCACACAAACAAGGGTTTGGATATAGATATCATCAATTGGACTAACCCAGTTCAATTGTTTTGAATAAGATTCAATTAGGTTCAAGAAAATCATGCTAACACATGATTGAGCCTAATGTTCTCCTTCAACAATTATTAAAGCTTGTCTCGACTGAGCCAAATATATTTGGCCTCACTCAGAAACTTTTACTTAGTCTAACTAGAGCTTGTCCAAATCAAAAAAAGGTTGTCTTAATTTATGAGATAAATTTGAGACAACATCTGCCATTTTTCGTCACATGCTAAATCTTGTCTTTTGACTTTGGTCAAATGTTGACCTTTGACACTTAGACATCTGTCCATGTGTCATGCACCCATAGGAGAGAATATGGGGCTTTGTCCCCCTACTAAAAGGCAGATAGGAAGGGGGCATATACCTAGAGAGCCTTGCGCCCCATGATGATCACGCTTGGAGTCCCATACAGATGGGACTCTAGGTTGCTTCATGGTTTCAACTTAGGTGGCACCAAAGAGTCCTATTTGATCGGTCTTGGTGCCACCTAAGGAGGTTTATGAGGAACTCTAATCTGATTGGATCAAATGATGTCATCCCACCAATCAAATTTAGATCTGATTGCATAAAAAGCCATGATTGACCGGGATGATGTGGCACTGCATGATGCAGCAGGGTCTATATAAGTCCTATCTGCACTTAGAAGAAAGAGTTTCTACCCTTTGCCCATGACACAAGGCTTCTCTCCCTCCCTCTCCATGCCACCTTCAGATCCTCTCTCTCCTACCACATCCAAGAGTTTTAGGGTGCGAGTTTGGTGTGATCCGAGCAAGAGAAAGGCAACAGAAAAGAAAGAAGGCAGCACTGCTGCAAGAGACAATGACTGATCTTCAAAAGCCATTTTGACGACCTTCAAGATCAGATCCAGATCTGATTTTTTTGGAGGATAGATTGAGAAGAAGAAGATCTCTAGATTCTGCCTGAGTGAATATCGATAGAGGTCAGGGGCTTGCATGGCTACATCCAGAACCTCAGGCAAACATCAAGATCATCACAAGATAATAGGATTATCCATAACAAGGTATAATTAAATTAGATTTAATTTAATTTAATTTATTTTATTTTATTAGATTGATAAAATCAGATCTAAAGAGTCTCAGATCTGATTTGGATCTAAGAAGAAAAATTTTTGAAATATCCCTCTTGATCCAATCAGATCTGAATGAACCTGATCGGGAAACAGGATTTTTTCCTTCAAGGAGCATCTTCTTCAGTAAAGGTTATGGGTTCTTCAGTCCTCCATCTCTTCATTTGCTGTGCCACTCCACTAGTCTCTCCCCATCAAAGTCCCCTACAGATGGTATTGATGATGCCGAGGGATGGTCGATCTTCTAGCTGCTCTTCCCTCCTCGATGGTTCTGACTATGGTAATTCTCTTGGCTGATCCTTCCTTCCTTTAGGCCAACATCACAAAAATCGATCAAGTCTGCCATTTGGAGACTATGGTAATTCGCGATCGTGACCACCTCAAGGTCCTCCTGACTATTTAAGTATTCTCCTACTTCTCCCTTACCCTAGTTTGTCCCTTGTATTTTCTTCTTCGCTCTTCACCTTCTTAGAGTCCAAGGGCCCTGTACTGCCTTTCCTACAATTTCTCTAGTTTTTGACACCATCTTCCACTTGCTTTCCATCTTCTCGACTGTACCTCCAACATCTCCAATCGATTTAGGTTAGTCTTCTAACCCTTCTTTTGCATTTTTGGTGTTCTTTTTCTAGTCTTTAAGTTTGTTTACTGATTTCTTTCAATTTTTAGTGGATTTTTCCTGATTTTGCACAATCCGAAATAATTTTCGAAATCTCTTGGTCCACTGGTTCTAGGAATCCATCCAATCTGAGCTCTCCTAACCCTAGCCATGAGAGTGAAATTGAGGTTAGAAAAGTTGCTTGTCCAACTTTTATTCCAGAGACTATTCCTTGTTCCATCTCTTCGAAGACCTTTCTTTGATCCAAATTTAGTATGGAGTCCCTCCTAAGTACGAATTGGTGCTTTCCAAGTCCAACGGCCAAGCTTGTGCCCCTCCGCCTAGTCGTTTTTGTCTGTACTCGAAAGCTCTCCATGCGAGGCTAAGACTTTCAATTCTTTTTTTTGTTATTTCCCCATTTTACTTCTTGAACATATCTCTTTCTTCCGTCATACCGAACGCCTTTAGATTTATTGTAGGATTTCTTGCTCTTTGCTTTTTGGCTGAGATCCATCCCACTATTTCTTTATTCAGACCTTTCTTAACTTTTAAGCATCATCCTTCGGCCAAGGACTGGTGGTATTTATCTCCCCCAGTTCGGCAAGATCAGGTTGCTTAAGGGTGTCCCTTCTTCCATTCATAATTAGAAGAAAAAAATTTTCTTCATGTCCTGTCCTTCGAGGCTTCCCCCTTGGGGCCAATTAAGAGATTCAGTCCACAGGGCTCCAAGATTAGAGCGAGAGAACCTCGATTCTGCCCATACTTTGAGAAACTATAATGCCCCTTTACTGACCAAATCAGTAGATGAGTAGACGTTGTACAATCTTGACCTGAGTCCATTCAATACTGAAGGTATACATTTGTGTTTTCTATTCTGTTCTTTATCTTTTCTCTTAACTTCGACTTACCCACTATTGCAAAGATGACTCCTGAGGAGTTCAAGCAATTGAGCAAGGAACTTCGGACCTAGAAAAGGAAGGGCAATGCCCTTAGGGAGACATCCAAGCAGGCGAAGATCAGTGGCTCGAGCTCAGCTATTCTAGCCAATGTAGCTCCTGCTCCCAAGATTGCAATGCCTCCAATGACCTCGAGTCAGCCCACCGAGGTCTCTACCCCAGCACCTCCTATTGAAGAGGGAATGAAGGTGGAAAATAAGAAGAAAAGGGAAATTGCCAAGAAAGTTTGGCCTCAAAAGAACTCCGGGGAGTCCAACGGTGATAGCATCGATTGGGAGAATGCTTCATTTGACGACTGGAAGGTCATCTAAACATCTGTTGATGGATGCATTCTGCTGAATGTTGCCGACATGATCGTCCTTACTAACCTCAACAAGCGGACAAAGGATTCGCTCGAGGCCTTCCATGAGGTAATTGTCTTACCCTTTGTCAAATTCAATCATGCATTCTTTAGCGGCATAACTGACTTCACCATTTGTAGTTGGATCACCAACTGATCACCAACAACAAGGCGATCAACATTCAAAAGGCCGAGACCTCGAAGGCCATCGAGGTAGATGAGGAATATAAGGTCAAGATCAAGCATTTAATAAAGGAGAACTCCATCGAGGTCAGGCGGCTCTAGAGGCACTCAGAAGGGCTTAACAAGCTTTAGCAAAGATGAAGGACGAGTTGGCCTTGGAGGCGGAGAGGTGGAAGAAGGCTGAAGCTGAAGTCACCGAGGGAAAGAAATGGGTTGCTAAAGCTAAGAAACAAGCCATCCTGGATTTCAAGGCTTCAAGAGAACCAGAGGACATCAAGATCGAGTTCACTAAGAAAGCCTTTGGTAGAGATTTCAACCTCTGCCAGCAGAAGATTGATGAGAGATTTTTTGATCTGGACCTCGACTTTCTTTTGGATGGACCAAAAGATTCTTTTGATGAAGCCAAGACTTTTACTTCTGGAGCTGACTTGCCTTCTGTTGGGGCTACGCTGATGCCCCCGAACTCACTAAGGAGCCGGCACTTGCCGAGGTTGCATCAAATCCTCCTACCACCGATGCTCCCAAGCCTATCAGGGAATCAACCCCAGCCGACGTCGAGCCAAGTTCTCCTATTGCCCCTCCATCAGAGGTCAGAGACCTCTTTAAGTTATACTTTTTCTCTTTCTTTTGTCATCTCTGTACTTAAACTTTTCAAGTAATGAAATTAAACTTTTGCATACCCTTGAGTGTTTGCAATGCATTCATGATAAAGAGTTTAGTTTGCAAGTTCTACCACCAAGCTTAGATGAGGGATGAAGCTGCTCCTTTGCCATAGGGCATCAGCATGAGAGATGAGATAAAAACTTTAAAGAAAGAGATCCATCTAACTATTAAGAATTTAAAAAGAAAGAGAAGCTAAAAAGAAGCTCCAAAAATCCAGAACATCAG
Source organism: Cocos nucifera (assembly GCA_006176705.1). Lineage (NCBI taxonomy): Eukaryota > Viridiplantae > Streptophyta > Magnoliopsida > Arecales > Arecaceae > Cocos > Cocos nucifera. The sequence continues at coordinate 3,575 of QRFJ01006062.1, read as the reverse complement.
TACGTGAAGGCCTCTGCCAAAATTAACCATCAACGCCAAGCTTCCAAGCAGACCTTTAAAGTATATATACTACAAAGAATACCATTTGTCTGAAGAGCTTAAGCAGGTGTCGGGCGTGCCAGCGAGAAGTCTTGGATCCTGACTGCCAAAATCTACTCTCTTGAGGTCGAGCTCCAGGAGGCGAGAGAGAAGATCAAAAATTTAGAGAAAAGCTCTTTCTGGTTTCAGAGTCAAGAGGAGTGCGGCTAGGAGTAGTCCAAGAAGTTTTTCGACCTTCAAAAATAGCTGCATGATACTGAGGTGGCATACAACTCTTATAGGATGGGCTGGTGTAGTCAAATTGCCGATCTTAAATGGAAACTACGGCAGCCCAGACGAGGTAACTTGACTTTCGAAGCAGTTACTAGACAGACCCAAGCTGGCTTGAGTGCAGATTTAGATGAAGTTGCTTCTCTGAAGAATACTCTTGGGAATCTTTCTGAAATATATGAGAAGAACAACAACGAGCTACTTCAACTCAAAATTCAAATGATCTATCAAGAAAATGCCTTGAAGGATGTCGAGGCCGCTGTTTTATGGAAAAGATTGAGGGAGGCTGAAGTGAATGCTAGAAGAGCTCGAAAGCTGCTTGGTGAGAGCCTAGAAGCATAGAAAGAACTTGAAAGCAAAGTTGATTATTTAAAACATTCACTTGTAATGGTAGGAGCGGCCAGTCCGAAGTTCAAATAGGAATTCATGTTTTCTTTATCTTTTTCTACTTTTTTTAGTCCTGAAAACCTATTGTCATGGCTCCTCGAATAGGGGCTGGGCCGGACATGGGTCAAGGTGCAAACCTGATCGGGTCGCTAGACGGGTTCGAGGTCTAACTACACTTGAGATTTGGACAACTTGAAGACCAAATCTGAGTCCTAGAATTACCTGAGGAAATGTGTACAAGATCTATAAGAAGTACCCAAGAGAATGGGACCGGGGGCACATATCTCAAGATGTATGTTGGTTAGCAAAGAAGCTAGTGCAATGAGGCATGATAGTTTATCCATGCAATTTCGTATGATATTCTGGGCTCTCTATAGAAGTCGGTTTAAAGTAGGTAAGGTATTATCTTAAAGAATTTTTCGTTTTGAATCCAATGGATCAAATTTCATTGCAATCCAAGTTCGTTTGAGTCATGAACTTGGCAGTTTTATCTGACTGCGTAGAGTCCTGTGGGAATGGAGATTCTGAGTTTATCCTTATCTTGTACTTAGAGAGTTGAGTTCATGAGGGATTTGTACCTTGGGGTTGTTCCTATACAAAGGGACACTAAAAGGTGGGGTTGGAGATTAGAGAGAGAGAAAGAAAGAGATCATCTAAGGATCCTCCTGTATCTGTGAGAGATTGAGAGACCAGGAGAGCTTCTATTGTAAACCAGCGAGTGGTTATTTAATAAAAGTTCTCTTCCCCTTATTTCTTCTTTTTCATCATGGTGTTTTCAGGTGTCACATTCTACTTGTTCTATTATTGTTGGGCATGAACTAAGTCATAGAGACCAGGTTTCCATGCTAGAGAGGCTGATCGGTTCTCTTTTGCCGTATGAAGAGCTGACCGAGCCACACGTTCTTGGGATTTACTCTGAGATTCCTTCGTATGTGATAGTTGGTATCAGAGCAATACAGAAAATGAAGAAAATGACCTCTACATCAAGTTCCATGGTGGGAACGGGGGATTCATCATCCTCGACCTTGGATCCCAATCCTGCCTCAGAAGGAGGCACGATAATGGGTGGAGCGCATCCAATTGATGATTCTCTATAAGAGCTACGGATTGCATCTCTGATTATCTCCACCAAAAATCGACTACGAAAGTGCGAGCCCCAAATAGCTGAGGTTGAAGAACGAGTGGAGGACCTCGAGGGTAAGGATGCAATCCTTCTAGGTGAGATCGCTGCTTAGCTGAATCAAATTTCCTTCGATATGGAGTGGCGCTACGAGGAAGTGCTGTAGCGCAACAAGAAGTTGAAGACCATGGTGAAGGCTCTCCAAATCAGGTGGTTTACCTTTCAAAAGAAAAAACCATCACGGACGTGTCCTCTTCCACCTCGACAATGTCATAAGTAAGGCTACGCGTCCCCTGCACAAGCTTGATGTTCCCAAGCCGCAGGAGTTCTGTAGGCAGCGGTCCATAAAGAAAGTAGATAACTTTCTTTTCACCATGGAACAATACCTATAGGTTACCGACGTAAGGGGTGAAGCCATGTAGGTGAGTATGGTGGCCATGTTCTTGAGGGATGTGGTGATGCTTTTGTGGTGACATCGGGCTGATGATGTGAAGCAAGGGGCTGTTCCAATCACCACTTAGGCACAGTTCCAAATTAAACTTTGGAAGCAATTCTTCTTCGAGTTTGCTAAGAATGATGCTGGAGCACGACTACGGCGACTCATGCAAAAGGATGATGTGCGTGAGTATGTGCGAGAGTTCAGTGAATTATTATTGGAGGTACTAGACCTCAGCCAGAAGGAATCTCTCTCTTCACCTTCCTTGACGGGCTCAAACCATGGGCCAAGATGGAGTTGCAGCGAAGAGGAGTCAAGAGTTTGAATGAGGCGATAGCTCAAGCAGAGGCTCTCATCGAGTTAAGACTCAACCCACAGCTCCTAAAGCCCAGGCATCCAAATAGGGCAAAGGTGGGGGAGCAAAATCGAGGCACAAGGGAGGTGGAAAAGGCTTGAATCCAGGCTCCTCAAGTGGAGGGGATTCCCAAGCAATGGGCAAAGGGGTGGTGCAAGGTACCAGCACTATCTCATGCTACATTTATAATGGACCGCATAAGGTGAAGGATTGTCCATTGAGGGGCAAGATCGCATCTATGATGATGCAGGAGCAGCAAGAGATCGACCAAAGGAAGGGTTCACTCAGTCTCAATGCCCTGAAGGCCAAGGGTGCGCGAGGCCTACTCTACGCACCAATCAATATCAATGGTCACACCTTCCAAGCACTTATTGATACGGGTGCCACTAACTTCTTCGTGGACTTAGCAACGATGAAGAAGCTCAAGCTGAAGATTGAACGTGATGAGCACACATTCAAGGCGGTCAACTCCGTAGAGGTAGCTACAAGTGGAATAGCCAAGGATGTTGAGATCTAATTTGGTACATGAACCGGATGGATGACAGCGGTGGTCGCCCCTATCGACAACTACGAGGTGGTCATCGGTATGTCTTTGCTAACCCAGCTACATGCCATGGTAAAGGTAGATTCAGATGTGGTGGTGGTTCTGAATTCAAGCGGACCTTGTGTGGTTCAAAGGAAGCAAATTAGTGGGACTCTGCAGTGAGTCCTATCGGTAATGCAGCTTGCTAAGGGACTGAGAAGGGGACTTCCAACATACATTGCATCTATTCAAGAGGAAGACCTGCTGCAGGAAGAAAAGATCCCAGCACCCATCGAGGGTGTTCTCTCTGAATTTGGGGTGTGATGCCCCCCAAATTACCCAAGCAATTGCCGCCAAGAAGAGAAATCAATCATCGGATTGATTTGGTGCAGGTAGCATGTCCACCAGCTCAAACACCATATAGGATGGCCCACCTGAACTCCAG
>QRFJ01006061.1:0-91407 GCA_006176705.1 Cocos nucifera | reverse complement strand
AACGGGCTGTGGGGGCACATACGGACCGTCGTCCGAGCTAATCACTTGAGGGGATCTTATTTGGCCGAAGTTGATAAGATTGCTCGGTGGATATCTCATCTCCTTTGGCTGAGGTTGATGTAAGTGCTCGCGTTAGGACGAGGTCTTCCTCCTGTTCCTAACGTGCTGTGGGGGCACATGCGGACCGTCGTCCGAGCTTCTCCCCCCATCTCGTCTAAGGTGAACGAGGTCTTCGACTTTGCTCGCGTTAGGACGAGGTCGTCCTCCTGTTCCTAACGGGCTGTGGGGGCACATGCGGACCGTCGTCCGAGCTTCTCCCCCCATCTCGTCTAAGGTGAACGAGGTCTTCGACTTTGCTCGCGTTAGGACGAGGTCGTCCTCCTATTCCTAACGGGCTGTGGGGGCACATACGGACCGTCGTCCGAGCTTCTCCCCCCATCTCGTCTAAGGTGAACGAGGTCTTCGACTTTGCTCGCGTTAGGACGAGGTCGTCCTCCTGTTCCTAACGGGCTGTGGGGGCACATACGGACCGTCGTCCGAGCTTCTCCCCCCATCTCGTCTAAGGTGAACGAGGTCTTCGACTTTGCTCGCGTTAGGACGAGGTCGTCCTCCTATTCCTAACGGGCTATTTTTACTCATTTTTCTCTTGCCATCCCACGATTCTTATGCCAAAAACCAAAAACGCAGAACAAAGAAATTCATTGATGATACATTCTCAGGTTTTTTTAAGTTCCATGGCCGAGGAAGCATTATCCCTCCGAGTTCCTTCAAGCGATAGGTTCCGGGTCGGATGACTTCCGTTACCTTGTACGGACCTTCCCAATTTGGAGCGAGCTTTCCTTGACTTTGAGGCTGAGTGATAGCGGCTCGTCGGAGCACTAAGTCCCCTACTCTGAACGTCTTATTTTTAACCCTGGAGTTGTAGTACCGAGCCACCTTCTGTTTATAGGCTGATATCCGGATGCGAGCTTCCTCCCTCTTTTCTTCCAAAAGGTCGAGGTTGACTCTGAGGTCTTGGGGGTTGTTCTATTCATTGAAGCCCACAACTCGTGCGGAAGGGAGCTTAAGTTCAACCGGGATGACTGCCTCAGTACCGAAGGCCAAAGCGAAGGATGTTTCTCCAGTCGGCACCCTCTGAGTAGTTCGGTATGCCCAGAGGACATGGTAGAGTTCGTCTACCCAGGCCCCTTTTGCCTTATCTAGCCTCGTTTTGATTTTCTGTAGCAAGGTCCGATTGGTTATCTCAGCTTCCCCATTGGTCTGCGAATGAGCCACAGAAGTGAAGCGCTGGAAGATGTTTAATCCTTCACAAAACTCTGCGAACCTAGCCCCGACGAATTATCGCCCATTGTCGGTTATAAGGGTTCGGGGCAGGTCGAACTGACAAACTAGTGACTTCCAAACAAAGTCCTGTACTTTGGCCTTGGTAATTTTCGTGAGTGATTCAGCTTCGACCCACTTGATAAAGTAGTCAATCACGATCAAGAGGAACTTCCGCTGTCCCGACGCTGTCGGAAAGGGGCCGAGTATGTCCATTCCCCATTGCGCAAACGGCTAGGGTGAATTAAGCGGAGTGAGTTCGGACGCCGGTCATCTCTGCACACTAGTATTTTTCTAGCAGCGGTCACACCTCTTTACGTATTCCACAGAATTGCAAAATAAGGTCGACCAATAATACCCTTGTTGAAGTAGCTTTAGCGACAAAGACCTTGCTCCTAAATGGCTTCCCCAAAGTCCTTCGTGCACATCCCATAGTGTAATATTAGCTTCTGAAAGTCGAAGGCATCTCAACAATGGAAGGGAGTACGACCTTTTGTACAACTGACCTTCGTATAAGACGTAACGAAAGGCCTGATTTTTGAGTTTTCGAGCTTCTTTTCGGTCATGAGGAAGAACCCCCTCTTTAAGATAGGTGACCAGTGGGTCAATCCAGCTGGACTCAAATTCCGTCTGTAGGACATCCTGAGATTCTTTCATGGTTGGGTACTTCAGAGTTTCCTAAAATACTTCTTTGGGTAGTTCGGCTGGAGCCGAAGTGGCCAGTTTGGAGAGAAAATTGGCTCTCGCATTTTCTGTCCTTGGGATATGTTGAATGACAAAACTATCAAAGGCCGGGGTTAAACTTTTCACTTTCCCGAGGTATCTCGCCATGCTCTCTTCTCTTGCTTTAAAGTTGCCGTCAACTTGACCGACCACTAATCGAGAATCACTGTAGACTCGAAGTCGATCTACTTTTAGCTCCTTTGCTATTCTTAATCCCGCAATCAGTGCTTCATATTCGGCTTCGTTGTTGGTAGCGAGAAACTCGAAGCGCAGCGCGAACTCGACGATAACTCCCTCGGGGCTGACCAAGACTAGCCCCGCACCAGCTCTAATGGAGTTGGAAGAACCATCCACGTGTAGAATTCAGAAGCCTTCAGAGAGGTCGGCCCTTTCCTTTGGGAAGTTCGGCTGTGATGGTTCGACTTCGTCAAGGCTCGATCTCGCCTCTGTATTTGTCTTGCTTGATTCAAGTTCGACTTCGTCCGAAATAGTGCATTCTAATACAAAATCTGCTAGTACCTGAGCTTTAATTGATGGCCTGGGCTGATAGTTGATGTCGAACTCCGTGAGCTCCATTGCCCATTTTGCGATTCTTCCGAAAGAATCTGCTCGGTGGAGAACTGCTTTTATTGGTTGGTCCGTGAGGACCATTATGGTGTGCTCCTGAAAGTAAGGTCGGAGCCTCCTGGCGGCAATTACGAGACAGTAAGATAATTTTTCTATCCGGAGTATCTGGTCTCCGCGTCCTTAGGACTCGGCTCACGTAATAGATCGGGGCGTTGTGTTTTTGCTTCTTCCCTAACGAGAACCGCCGCCAGGGCCACCGAGGAGACAGCTAAATACAAGAACAACTCTTCCCCAGGTTCAGGTTTTGCCAGCAGAGGGGGCGTGCCGAGGTAATTTTTGAGTTCCTCAAATGCTTGTTGACACTCTACCATCCAGCTGAAATCCTTTGGTCGCCTGAGAACCTCGAAGAAGGGCAAGCAATGTTCAGCCGACCTCGAGACGAAGCGATTTAGGGATGCCATCCTTTCGGCCAAGCGCTGAACTTCTTTAATTATCTTTGGAGTGGTCATTTTTTGAATAGCTCAGATTTTCAGGAGGTTTGCCTCAATTTCACGTATCGACACCATGAACCCAAGAAATTTTTCAGAGGTTACGCCAAAGGCGCATTTGGTAGGATTCAGTCTCATCTTATGCTTTCTCAATGCATTGAAGGTCTCTTCAAGGTCGGCCAGATGGTCAGCTGAAGCTTGACTTTTGACGAGCATATTATCCACGTACACCTCCATGTTGCGGCCGATCTGTTCCTTGAAAATTTTGTTGACTAAACGTTGGTATGTTTTCCCACATTCTTGAGTCCAAAAGGCATGATCTTATAGCAGTAAAGACCTCGGCTAGTGATGAAGATTATTTTTTCTTCATCTTCAGGCGCCATACGTATCTAGTTATAACCAGAAAAGGCGTCCATAAAGCTGAGGAGCTCATGATCCGAGGTTTCATCTACCAACTGATCGATCCTGGGCAAGGGGTAACTATCCTTTGGACAAGCCTTGTTTAACTTTTTGAAGTCGACACACATCCTCCACTTATTGTTTGCTTTCTTGACAAGAACCACGTTCGAAGCCCAAGTCGGGTAATGAACTTTTCGGATTAGATTGGCTTTAAGGAGTTTATCTACCTCTTCAGCGAATCGCTTTCTGCCTCTTCCAGGAGCATGTTGGCGTAGTTTTTCTCTTACCGACCGATGTTTCGAGTCAACGGCCAGTCGATGTTCCATGACCTCGATGTCGATTCCTGGCATATCTGCTGGGGTCCAAGCGAAGACGTTTGCGTTCCTTCTGAGAAAAGCAATGAGTTGCTCCCGAACCTCGGTTGCCAGGTTGGAGTCGATCTGCACCACATGGTCCGATTTTCCATCATTTAATGACACAGAGATGAGGTCCTCTGCAGGCTCAGCTCGTTCTTCAGCGAGGTCGTCACAGACATCCAGTCCATCATCCAGACAGGAGTCGAGCTGATCTCCCTTATACAAGGCGATTGAGTAACAATACTTCGCTAGGGTCTGGTCTCCTCTAACTTCTCCAACCCCATAGTTCGTAGGAAACTTCATCTTTAAGTAATAAGTCGACACAACTGCCCGAAGGGCATTTAAACCAGGTCGATCAAGAATAGCATTATAGGCAGACGGCGTCTTTACGCCTAGAAAGTCGACCTAAGCTTTGGCCTGCTTTGGGTACTGCCCTACTGTTATGGTCAAAGTTATGATACCTTCGACTGGTACAGTGTTGCCAGCAAATCCAACTAGCGGAGAATTCACCGAGCTCAATCGATCATTAGGTAGGAACATTTTCAAGAAGGCACCGTAGAACAATACATCAGCCGAGCTTCTATTATCTACGAGGACGCGGCGTACATCGTAGTCAGCAATATTCAATGAAACTACAACCGCGTCATTATGCGGAAGTTGGATTCCTTGGCCATCCTCCTCGGTGAAGACTATAGGCTCCGAAATCTTCTGTTTCTTCATCGATCCTTCAAGCCTGCTGGTTTCCTTTTGCTGAGATCCCCCTAAGATAGTGTTGATGATGCCAACGGGTGGCCGATCTTCTTGTTGGTTTTTTCCGCTTGGCGTTAGCGTTCTTGGCCGATTTCCACCCCCTCCTCCACGCAAAGTTCCTTCTCCCTCTCCTCTCCACATCCAAAAGTGTTTTGGGTCCTTGGTTGGTGCAATCCAGACGAGAGAAAGGCGACTGAAAGCTAGAAGGCTGCGCTGCTGCATAGGATAACTGCTGATCTTCGAAAGGAGTTTTGAAGATCCTCCATATCAGATCCAGATCTAATTTTTGGAGATGTGATAGAGAAGAAGAGGATCTCCATATCTAGCCTAAGTGAATATCGGTAGAGGCCAGGCACTTGCATGGCTAGATCCAGAACCTTCCGCTTCTTACAAGATCATCAATAGGATAATAGGATTACCCACTTCAAGGTAAATTAAATTTGATTTAATTTATTTAAAAATATTTTAATTATTAAAATAATAAGAATCAAATTTAAAATATTCCAGATCTAATCTAAAATCAAAGAGAAAAATTTTTAAAATATATCTCTTGATCTGATCAGATCTGAACAAACCTGGTCCGGGAAATCAGGATTTCCCTTCATGTTTGTTGCCGAAAACTCAAAGCATAGTGCATAATCGATGATTACCCCTTCGAGATTGATCGGGATCAATCCAGTACCTATGTCGAAAGCATTGGAAGTGCCATCCACATACAAGGCCCAGAAGCCTTTGGAAAGGTTCGCTCTTTCTTCGGGGAAGCTCAGCTGCAACCATGAAATATTGGTCTCATTCTGCTCAAGTTTGGCCTCATTTGGGATCGTGTATTCGACTATAAAATCGATCAATATCTGAGCTTTAATTGATGATCGAGGTTGATAATTGATGACAAACTCCATCAGCTCAATAGCCTATTTCTCTACTCTTCAAGATATATCTGTTCGATGAAGAACTGCTTTGATTGGTTGGTCGGTGAGGAGTGTTATGGTATGCCCCTAAAGTAGGGCCAAAGTCTCTTGGCTGCAATCAGAAGAGCATAAATTAATTTTTTTAATTTAGTGTACCTAATCTCTACATCTCTCAAGACTCAACTTATGTAATAGATCGATCATTGCACTTTTGCCTTTTTCTTGATCAAGACTGCTGCTATGGCTGCAGGAGAGACCACCAGGTATAGGAATAATTTTTCTCTAGGCTTGGGCTTTGCTAGTAGTGGGGACGAACCGAGGTAGTTCTTGAGTTCTTCGAATGCCTGTTGGCACTCTACTATCAAGTAAAAGTTCTTTGGTTGCTTGAGGACCTGGAAGAAGGGCATACATCACTTGGCCAACTTCTAGATAAAGCGATTCAAGGATGCCACCTTCTCGGTCAAGCATTGGACTTTCTTTATTGACTTCGGGGTGGTCATCTCTTAGATAGAATGGATCTTCTCTGGATTAGCCTTGATCCCCCATCTTGAGATCATGAATCCCAAGAATTTCTCTGAGGTCACTTTGAAGGTGCATTTAGTCAGGTTCAGCTTCATCTTGTATCTTCGAAGAGTGTTGAAGGTCTCTTCAAGGTCGGCAATATGATTGGACGAGGTTCGACTATTGACAAGCATATCATCCATGTAGACTTTTATGTTATGGCCGATCTGCACTTTGAAGATCTTATTGACTAGGCATCGATAGGTTGTGCTTGTATTTTTAAGCCTGAAGGGCATGATCCTATAACAATAAAGACCATAGTTAGTAATAAAAGCAGTTTCCTCCTCATCCTCTGATGCCATCCAGATTTGATTGTAGTTAGAGAAGGCATCCATGAAGGTGAGGAGCCCATGGCCCGAAGTCACATCTACCAGTTGGTCGATTCTGGGCAAGGGGTAGCTGTCCTTTGGGCAAACCTTATTCAGCTTCTTAAAGTCGAAACACATTCTTCACTTATCATTGGCCTTCTTGACTAGAATCACATTGGAAACCCAGCTCGGGTAGTGGACTACTCGGATAATCCTGACTTTGAGAAGCTTATCCACTTCCTCCGCTATTGCCTTCAGCCTTTCTGGCGCATGGTCCTAAATTTTTTCCTTCATTGGTCTGTACTTGGGGTTAACAATCAGCCGATGTTCCATGACCTCAGCATCAATTCTTGGTATATCCACGAAATCCAAGCAAAGACATCGGCATTCCTTTATAAGAAGGCAACGAGCTACTCTCGGACTTCATCTCTCAAGTTGGAGCCGATCTGTATGCTCCATGCTTCCATCATTCAGAGGGATGGTTACAAGATCTTCCATGGGCTCACCCCGCTCCTCAATAAGGTCGTTGCGGACATCCAGCCCATCAACTAGGCAAGAAGTAGGATGGCTTCCATTTTCTAAATGATGGAGTAGCAGTGCTTGGCCAAAGCTTGATCTTCTTTGATCTCTTCCATTCTACTATCTGTTGGAAACTTTATTTTCAAGTAGTAGGTTGATACCATGGCCTAGAGTGCATTCAGATCAGATCAGCCAAGAATGGCGTTGTAGGTAGATGGGGCCTATACTACCAAAAAGTTGACCTATGCCTTGACCTATTTTGGGTATTGCCCTACAACCATAGATAGCATTATTATTCGCTAGTGAAGTCCACTAATGGAGAGTTCATAGGTCCTAGGTGGTTATTAGATAGAGATATTTTTGAGAAAGCATCATAAAATAAAATATTGGTGAAGCTTCCATTATCTATCAGAACACGACGTACATCATAGCCAGCAATGTTTAAAGAGATTATAACCACATCGTTATGTAGAAACTGGGCCCCTTGGGCATCCTCATTGGTGAAAGTGATGGACTCCTCAGTCCTCCATCTTTTCGTGGGTTCCATCGATCCGCTAGCCTTCCCTCGTCGAAGTCTTCCAGAGATGGTGTTGATGATGCTAAGCGGGGGTCGATCTTCTTGTTGCTCCTCCCTCCTTGGTGGCTCTAGTTATGGCAGCACCCTTGGCCGATCTTCCCTCACCTCTGATCGGTGTCTCAGAAATTGGCCTAGTCGATCCTACTTGATGAGCTCCTCAATCTCATCTTGGAGCTGAATGCATTCTTCAATATCATGATCGTAATCATGATGGTAGAGATAGTACCTATTCTGATTGTGCTTGCCTAGGTGAGTATATATTCTCTCTGGCCTCGGCAACTGCTCCCTAATTTCCATTAGCACTTGGATTTTTGGAGCATTGAGGGGACTATAGTTGTGAAACCATTTGAGGGGGGAGCCCCATCGTGCCCTTCTATTAGGACATCTTTGTCTCTGAGCCCAAGGAGGAGTTCGGACTCGCTTGTGCTTGGGATGAGTTCTAGAGCACGGTCGAGCTTTGCTTGACTTTTCTTCAATTACGGGCATACTTAATTCACCTGCTCGCCACTCTCTAGTGGCTTCACTATTCTTGGCCTTGAAGGCCTCTTTTGCTCGGACATAACCTTCAGCCCGAGCTAGCATATCAGCAAAATCTCTGGGATACTTCTTTTTTAGGAAGAACAATAAATCATTCTTCTGAAGGCTGCCCTTCAGTGCAGCCATTGCAACAGATTGGTTCAAGTTTCGAACCTCCAGTGCAGCAACATTGAAATGGGTGACATAGGCCCGTATGGATTCTCCCTTCTTCTGCTTGATGTTGATGAGAGAGTTTGAGCCTCATCGGGGATGTCGGCTATTGATGAAATGAGTCACAAACTGATGGCTCATTTGATCGAAGAAAAAGATAGTACCTAGCTTGAGGATCATGTACCAGTTCCTCGCTACTCCCTTCAGGGTTGATGAAAAGCTCGGCACAAGATGGCATTTGGCATGCCATAGAGCAGCATCATGGTCTAGAAAGCCTTCGAATGGTCAACTGAATCAGTAGTCCCATCATAACTCTCAAACTGAAGGAGCTTGAAGTTCAGTAGGATCAGTTCCTGCATGATTTGATGAGAGAAAGAAGGATCGGTGCAGATATCATTACCATGAAAGGAGGGAGCATGGCAGAGTTCCTTGATCCATCGATTTATTTCTTGTAGTTTTCTATCCAAGAGTTCCTTATGATCGCGGATCTCCAAAGTCTTCTGACTAAATAGAGGTAAAGTCCTCTCAGGGGTTGAATCATGATCAGAGCAGGAGATCTCTACCCTTTGCTTCCCTTGCCCAAAAGTTACCAACCAACTCGCCCAAGATGGCCGTCCCTAGACTGGATCTTAGGATTTTGGGGAAGCCTGCTCCAGTCAAATCAACACCGAAGGTGGCTGCTACTGCATGGCCTACACTACTTCAGTGAGGCTTCTAACCTACTAGACCAGCAGGTTAAATTGCTCGACGTCCATCATTGCTGTTGGTGAAACCTGAGATGCCGAGGATGAGATAAGGATGGGCAGATCTGGATGATATCTGACAGTCGAGGTGGTTGATCGGCGAGTCAAGGCTTTCCTAGAAGACATCATTGCTGGAAAGAAAACTTTGAATCAGAAGAAGAATTTTAAGAATCTCCATTGGGCACTCTATTAAGAACAAGAAAACCTCAAGAGAAAAAGGATCCTTCCTCTAGTGCCAATCTTGCTAGTGCAAAATTTGGTTATCGTCAGAATCGAGATTGGAGTTGGAGAAGTTGAGGTCACCATTGGTGACCTGCAAAATAAGTCTCATTCAGAGTTGGGGATGGTGGCTCCGGTAAGATCCTCCGACAATCAAATCAGTTCTTTCGATCAACAGAAATGGAGTGCTTAGAGAGATTTTAGTAGAGTTTTTAGAAAGGACTCAAGAGCTTCAGAGAGAAAGCATATCTGGAGGATCTCTTATATAGGCAGAGCCAGCAACAAACTAATAGTGACAATTGTAATCGCCTGGTAGTAGGCTGTTCAGGGCCACATGGAGTTTGTTATAAAGGATAGTGTCTGTTGTCATGACGTGCCAGCTGGAGTTCGGATGGGATGACTATAAGTGATGGAGCATTCCTCACTGATGTTGTTCTAGAGGAGCTCAAAGGTTCTCGAGATCAGCTGTGCATGGGTTGTTATTCGCCATATTGAGAGTCGGTGCTGAGATCCTTTTGGGTAGCCGAAAGGAGTTCAAAAGGAGTTCGATGAAAGAAAAAGTCTAGGAGGAGTTCGACTGGTAGAGAAGTCAGGCTAAAGAAGAAGTCCGAAAGGAGTTGGATTGATGGAGAAGTCCATCTGAAGAAATTTGACTGGTAGAGAAGTTTGATTGAAGGAGAAGTCTAAAAGGAGTTCGACTAGTGGAGAAGTCCGACTGAAGGAGGTCTGAAAGGAGTTCGACTGGTGGAGAAGGTCGGCTGAAGGAGAAGTCCAGAAGAAGTTTGATTGGTGGAGAAGTTCATCTAAAGAAATTTGACTGGTGGAGAAGTCCGACTGAAGGAGAAGTCTGGCACTCTCAATAGAGCATGGAAGTTTCTCTAGAAGAAGTTCTACCAAAAGAGGGCTGACTGCTTAAGGTGGAGGAGCTTGGCCACCCCTGCTATTCAAGCTCATCTGGGTAATATCCGAAGGGATCTTGCAAATTCAAGCGAGGCTCAATCTTGGTTGTGGCTATCGAATGGGATCATTCAGCGATCAAATATTGGCCGAACTTCGGCAGGAGCGGGTTTAACCCCAACATTACCTATACCGATAATCTTTCCTTTGCCATTGTCTCCAATGGTGACCATTCCTCCACTTTTAGCATCAAGCATGATGAATTGGGACACATCACCGATCATGTGTCTTAAGCATCCGCTATCAAGATACTATCTTCAAATTTTTTTTTTTGGATGCAAGACATACCTACATGCAAAACTAAGTCCTTACTCTAGGTACCCAAGTTTTCTTGGGTTCTTTAAGGTTAGTCACGAAGGTTCCTTCTAGAACCCATATTTTTTTTATATTTAAATTATTAAAGAAATATGTATAAGATTTGTGTCCTAGTTTACCACATTTAAAGTAATATTTGATAATTTGTTGCTTTGTGAATCTACAAAAATATTTTTCAGAAATTTTTATTTTCTTATGGGGTTATAGCCTAAACCGGCCTTATCAAAAATGATCTTTTGATTTTCAAGAATCTTATGAAGTTTATTTGAACTTAAAGTAAATTTTTCAACTATCGATTTTAGCTTGTCGATTTTATTTTTTAAATTTTGATTCTCTTGAGTTAAGATTAGTTTTTCACTTAGGATAGTTTCATTATCTTTTAGCAAGACTTGATTCTTTAATTTTAGTTCTTTGTTTTTAGTTCCTAACTTCTTTAAATCATCTACTAAATTATAGAAGGCTTCTTGAAGTTCTTCAAATGTAAATTCATTTAAAATTTTAGCACTTACTCATTTTCATGTGCCATAAGGCACAGGTTGGCTTGTTCATGAGCTTCTTCCTCTTCGAAACTTGAGTCATCACTGTCACTCTATATTGCCACCATAGCTTTTTTCTTATATTTCTTAGAAATCTTTTTAAGTTGAGGATATTTAGATCTAAAGTATCCCGACTTCTTACATTCATAGCGAATAAGGGGCTGTTTTCTATCCTTTTCTTGCTATGCTCTCCTTTGGTAGGTAGCCTCTTCCTCATCCCTTATTTTCTCTTCAAAAATCTCTTAAACTTCCTTATGATGAGGGCTATTATCTTCTTCTTCTTGACATCTTCTTCTTGATGTTATTTCATGCTTAGCTCGTGCGTCATTAGTGATCTTAGAAGCTCCTCCAAGGGTAAAATATTTAGATCTTTGGCTTCTTTGATTGCGGTCACTTTAGCCTTCCATGTTCTTGGCAAAGACCTAAGAATCTTTCTCACAAGAACACCATTAGAATAAGATTTGCTAAGACTTTTAAGATCATTTATAATATCTATAAATCTAGTGAATATTTCAGTTATTGACTCATCAGGCTCCATTTTGAAAAGTTCATATTTATGCACAAGCATGTTAATTTTTGACTCCTTAACTTGATTAGTGTATTCATGAGTTACTTCTAACCTATCCTATATTTTCTTAGTCGATATGCATGTTGAAGTATGATTAAATTCATTAGCATCTAAAGTGTAATATAAAACATTCATGGCTCTTGCATTGAGTTAAGCCATTTTCTTATCAATCTCATCCCATTTTCTTTTGGGTTTGGCTAATTCTAAATCATTAATTATCTTAGTGGATATATGTGGTCTATTAACTATGATACTCCATATATCATAGTCAAGTACTTGTATGAATATTCTTATCTGAGCTTTCTAATAGGTATAGTTTGACCCATTGAAAAGTGAAGGTTGGTTTGTGGACTGCCCCTCAGCTAGAGAAATACTAACTTGGATTATCATAGATCTTTGGCTCTTTGATGGTTAAATCAAAGTAGGGCTAGAGCACTGAGCTCTGATACCACTTGTTGCCCAGCTATGCAATCCAAGAGGAAGGGGTGAATTGGATTTTTAAGATTTTAATGCTAATTTAAAGTTGTCAAGATTGAATGATGATATGCAAGTAGTGTGTGTGAAGCAATTTAGGTTAGATAAATATATAAAAGATTAGAAAGCAACAATTTAATAAACTAAGTAAAGAAAGACAGCAAGCATACCACAAACAATAAAGATTTATAATGGTTTGGTGCTTTTCTTATACCTACATCCACTCCTCAAGCTCCTACTTGGGAATTCCAAATCACTAAACATATTCAACCAGAATACAACGTTAGTACCTCTGACCCTAGCTATCCCAAGCTAGCACACTTATTTCTTAGATACAAGCCAATCCTACACACTCTGATTTAAGATTCGGATCAACCCTTTCAAATTTTGGAACCCCCAAAAACCTGAATCAAAATAATAAAGTAGAGTATAAGAGTTAATGATGAAGGAACCAGATCTAAGGTTTCACGGATAGATCTTGAAACTTTTTCAAGATCATGCAGCGAAAGACTTAAATAAATTAAATATTTATTTAAATAAATATATAAATATCAAGATCTTAGATTTATTACATGATTAAGGTATGATATTAAATCAAAAATTAAAATCAAATAAGAAAGAAAAGGTTGTCAAATCAACCTAAATCTACACTACATCAAATGCAGGTATGAAGTTAATAGATCAGATCTATTACCTGAGTAAGTTAGATATTCTAACTTGCTAATCTAGACTTGAGGATGAAGTCATGAGCTGCGCATGCATCTGGCCCCTAGGAGTGGTCCACACGAGCCCATGAATATGATCAGAGATCTTGACGCAGGAAATCAGCATAGTATGCTAGCACTGTGCTGATCTCTCTTCGACGATTGATCCGATGCTTTCTTGTTCAAAACATGGATACTCTAAAATACCAAAAGAAAATAGGAAGATTTGTGATGTTGAGACACCTCTCAAAAGCTCACAAAAAAGGGAGAAAGAGATCTAGAACAAAAACCCTAGAAGAAGATCCTCTTCTTCTTCTTTGTTCTTTTTCTAAACACCCTGATTTGTGTTTTCAATATCTCTATGACCTAGATGAATTTTTTTTTGAGTTTTCTACACCAAAGAGGCCTCTCAAATGTCTAAAATCCATAAAAGTTTCAGCCAAAATTATTTTTTAAATAAAGATATATGAACAGTCCAAGTTAGGTAAAAAACCTAGACTAGGAAGGACCAAATAAGAAAAGTTGTTGGGGCACCCAACTCTTGGGTGCCCGCACCTTTTTTTCTACCATGGACTAGCAAATGGGAGTGCACAAAAAAATCCTCTTTTACCATGAAAATCAAAAAAAATAAGGAAGGATGGGTTGGCATACTTATGGGAAGAGTTTTGGTTGACAAGGATTCTATCACATAGAATCCTTAAGCAAAACTAATTCTCCTTTTGACTTGGTCTTCTAACAAACTTTAATATAAGAAAAAGGAAGAGAGAAGGGAGGCATGAGAAACCTTTGGGTGCGGAGATTATTCATGTAAAAATACAAAGAGAAAAGGGTCGGGCATGAGGATTAGGTGGTGCAAGGAATAGGGAGTCCTAGTCACACTAGGACTCCTATTTTGACTTGGTCAAACAAGATCTTTTAACCAAATAAAAACAAGAGTAAACCAATCTAACTAAATAAGGCCCTAATCCATTTAAAGACTTAATTAAATTAGATTTAATTCTAATTTAATTTTTTAATCAAATTAGAAAATTGGGTTGACCTGAGTCCTAGTTAGATTAGGATTAGTTCTTCCTTGCAGTTGATTTATCCAATAAGCTAATTGGACTTGATCCAATCAAGTCCAAACAAAATCTAATTAAATCATATTTAATTAAACTTAATCTCAACCTTCTGGCTTATTCAAATTAAGCTAATTAGTAATCGAATTGCTAATCGATCCTCTTGGAACACTTGCACTAGGTTAAACATCAATCGTATTGATTGTTTAACCCTAAAATGATTCTAAATCGCTGATCAACCATCCGATCGGAATGTGAACTCTAATGTGTGTGACCTCATAGGTCTGAATCTAAATTGATAGCATAAAAATAAATTTTTGTACAAATCGAAGTGACCATCTAGCAATGATATCCAATGGCCGGATAGGTCAAAAGGTGTAGAACACCATCCTTAGAACCCATGTGAATATAGTTTCCATATAATTCATCCCCTTGACCATAATGCTCGCAGGACACCTTAGAGTTCAACTATCAACTCTAATCAGGTTGTCTATATTGTATTTCAAAATATCAAATCCATCTGATGGATTACCCTGGCCAAGGTTTTGCTATATTAAAATATAGTGATACATTCTTCTCCAACTCTTGGAGTTGTCAATTCCATCTTGATCACACTCTAACTTCGCAAGTATTTGACTATGCCCAAAAGCCTTCCATTGCTGAATTAAAAATTTAGTTAGTCTGATACCAAGGTATAGTGAGTTACTTGCAAGTCACTAAGGTGATCTCAGATCTAAGGGATACTTATACCTATATCCCATCAGAGATATTCTCGATAGCAGAATGCTCTAGAGTTGGTCACGTTCAATGATGATGTACCCATACATCTTACCTGTATGTCATACCAATGTCTCCACACTTCTTGGTTAAGAGGATAACCAACCTATATGGTATATAGTGATCTATGCTTGATAGACGCTGTCGTCCTAATTAATAGTCTATCATTTGGTCGTGAACAAATTTAAGGGCTAATCGATAAATCCTCTCTTTATTGAAACTAAATAGTCCTAAGAACTTTATCACAACCATGGAGTTCATTAGAAGATGTAAGTTTATGATGAAAAATAATGCCAAAATATTTTTTTATTAATTAATAAATTAATTACAATATATCAACCATCAATAGGATGATGATTAGCTTTGGGACATAATTCCCAACAACTCCCACCTATCCTAAAACCACTTGGCATAGTATCTAATATCTATCTTCGACTTATGGTTGTCGAACTCCTTGATTGCCAGGACTTTAGTGAAGGGGTCGGCTAGGTTTTTTTTTCGTCGATCTTCTGAAGGTCAACATCACCATGATCCATGATCTCATGGATCAAATGGAAGCAATGTAGAATGTGTTTTATTTGCTGGTGTGCATTCAATTCCTTTGCTTGAGCTATGGTGTCAGTGTTGTCGTAGTAGTGTAGGACTGGACCATCAATGGAGGGTGCTACTTCGAGCTCGGTGATGAACTTTCTTAACCACATAGCTTCCTTTGCTGCATCTGATGCTGTCATATGCTTTGCTTCGTAAATAGAGTCAGCCACTATATGCTGCTTGAAACTTTTCCAGTAGATGGCTCCATCATTTAGAATAAAGATATATCCCGACATATTTTTACTGTCATCATGGTCAGATTGAAAGATGGAGTCTGTAAATTTCATAAGCTTTAGATCTGTCTCACCATAAATCAACCATTGGTCCTTAGTATTTCTCAAATACTTAAGGATAGTTTTAACCATCTTCCAGTGATTTTCTCTAAGGTCAGACTGGTATCTACTCACTACTCCTAGTGAGTATGCCACGTCTGGTCTCGTACATGTCATTGCATATATAATAGACCCCACTATCGAAGCATATAGAATTCTACTCATATGCTCTCTCTCTTCAAAAGTTGTCGGACAATCCTTCTTAGAGAGAGAAATTTCTTAGCCTATCGGAAGATAGTCCTTTCTAAAATTCTTCATGCTGAACCTCTTCAGCACAGTTTCTATGTACGTGGACTGGGATATACTAAGCATCCTTTTAGATCTATCCCTATAGATCTTCATCCCTAAGATGTAGGATGCTTCACCCAAATCTTTCATGGAGAACTGTGATGACAACCAGACATTTATTTCTTGTAGTGTGGAAATGTCATTTTTGATTAAGAGAATGTCATCCATGTACAAAATAAGGAATACCACTGCTGAACCATTTGCCCATTTGTAAATGCAGGATTCTTCTTTATTCTTAACAAAGCCATACGTTTTGATCACTTTATCAAAATGCATGTTCTAATTCCGAGATGCTTGCTTTAATCCATAAATAGATCTTTGAAGCCTGCATACCTTGGACTCATCTAGGATGTGAACCCCTCAGGTTGTATCATATACACCTCTTCGATTAGCTCTCCATTTAGGAAAGCCGTCTTCACATCCATCTGCCAGATCTCATAGTTCAGGTGGGCAGCTATTGTAAGAATTATCCAAATGGATTTGAGCATTGCCACTAGGGAGAATGTCTCATCATAGTCAATACCATAATATTGATGATACCCCTTGGCAACCAAACGGATTTTATAGATCTCCATCATTCCATCTGCACCTCCTTTTCTTTTAAATACCCATTTATATCTAATGGATTTATCCCCTTTAGGTGAGTCAACTAATGTCCATATTGTTAGATATATGTGCCCTAAAAGTCAGAATTGGCTGACACTTGTAATACACTTTTAGGGGCAAAATTATAATTTTGACTAAAATCAATAAAATGGGTTATTTTCTATCACATATGTGTATTTAGTGTCTGTGATATATTCTTTGAGTTAATGGTAATGATAATTTATATTTTTAAGAGTTGAAAATTTAAGACATGAATAATCATGATTAACTTATAAAATGCTCCCGACCATAGGATCATCACGAGGATGGTGATTGATCCGAAAGGTTGGTGTACAATCACTTTTCTTTAGTAGATGAGTCTTGTATCTACGGTGTGGAGACACCAAAGCGAGAGTACAGATATTCGTTAGTGAATGAGGGCACTGAGCATGACCACCTCGAGTAGTCATTAGGAAGTCTTCCTTCTCGTTAATGACTGACTCGATGCTGCAGTGGTGTGTTTGGTTCTTTGACTTGAGGTGTATCGACAGTTCACCTTGAGGGTGTTATAGTTTGATTATACCATAACTTGGTCTCCTAGCCATTCGGAGTCCTGAGGTGTATGTTCGTTATAGCATGTTCATTGTAGGAACTGGATTGCATCAAGATGGAATCTATCTACCTCGGTGGTAGAGGAGCAGCCCTATGATGATCATGAGAATCAAGTCCAGAAGCCTATGGCCATGGCAGAGTGAAATAATAGAAAGAGTTTCTATTTAGATTTTCACATCAGACTTGAATCGAATGATTACATCATATGACAGAAACTAGGGTTTGACGAGTTCATCTTAACCCTAATCTGATCGGAGCTCAAGATAGAAGAACTTAATCACACAGGTAGCTGCACCAAGAGGTTTGCATTCAGCTCTAATGGGTTGCCACCATATACTGCTAGGTGTCATTGGTGGATTTTGGGAGCAATTAGAATGATTTAGATTATCGATCATTCTAGCTATTCGAATTAGAAAAGTTATGATCCATCGAAAGAAGTTTCGATGATGTCGATGATAGAGATCATGACATATCCCATTATCATACAGAACTAAACCTAACTGAGTCACACAAACAAGGGTTTGAATCTAGTGATCAGCAATTGAACTGATCTAGTTTAATTGATCTGAATGAGATTTAATTAGGTTAAAGAAAATCATGCTAGTACTCGATTGAACCTAACGTTCTTCTTTTACTATCATAAATAGTTGTCCTGACTGAGCCAATGGAGTTTGTGCTCAATCAGAGACCTTCACTTGGTCTGACTAGAGCCTATCTAGATCAAAAAAGGGTTGTCTTATTTTGTAAGATAATATCTGCCATTTTTGGTCACCTGCCATTTTTCGTCCTTTCACTTTGGTCAAAAGTTGACCTTTGACTAGTCAAATATTGACCATTGACACTTTGACTTCTATCCACGTGTCATGCACCTATTGGAGACTTGGTGGGGGCTTGTCCCCCTGCCCGAAGCTGGCAAGGAGGAGGGCACATGCCAAGGGTGGCGTGCGCCCAAGTAGGAGGCACCCAGGCTTGGCATGTGCCCAAGCAGGAGGCGCCTAGGAGTCTTTGTTGGATAGGAACTCCATCTCCTTTTTGGATTCTAATTAGACTCCTCCTAAGAACCAACTTTAACTGGTCTTAGGTGCCATCTAAGGATGAATCCAAAGGACTCTATTTCCACCAATTAGATTTAGATCTGATTTCACAAAGAGTTGTGATTGGTTGGGAAGAAGAGGAGTTGGATCACGCATAGTCTATAAATAAGATCCTGCGCCCAACTCAAAGAGTGAACACAATTCCCATGCCCAAGGGCCACCTCTCTCCCCTCCTCCACGCCAAGCCTATCTTCTCCCTCTACTCTCCATGCCCAAAGTAGTTTGGGACTTCAGTTGGTGCAATCCAGGCAAGAGAAAGGCGACAGAAAGCTGGAAGGCTGCGCTGCTGCAAAGGACAACTGCTGATCTTCGAAAGTTGTTTTGAAGATCCTCCAAATCAGATTTAGATCTGATTTTTGGAGACATGATAGAAAAGAACATGATCTCCAAATCCAGTCCAAGTGGATACCAGTAGAGGCCAGGCACTTGCGCGGCTAGATCTAGAGCCTTCCACTGCTTACAAGATCATCAATGGGTAATAGGATAACCCTACATCAAGGTAAATTTAATTTAATTTAATTTATCAAGATTTTATTTTAATTATTAGAATAATAAGAATCAGATCTAAAATATCTTAGATCTAATTTGAATCAAAGAGAAAAATTTTTAAAATATATCTCTTGATCCGATCAGATTTGAAGGAACCTGATTTGGGAAATCAGGATTTGATGCTATTACAAGCATTATCCAAATGGATTTGAGCTTTGCCACTAGGGAGAATGTCTCATCATAGTCAATACCATAATGTTGATGATACCCCTTGGTAGCCAAACGGACTTTATAGATCTCCATCTTTCCATCTGCACCTCTTTTTCTTTTAAATACCCATTTACATCTAATGGGTTTAACCCCTTTAGGTGGGTCAACTAATGTCCATACATCATTGACCTTTATGGAATCCATTTTGGATCTCATGGCTTCTAGCCATTTCTCAGAGTCAGATCTCTGCATCACATCGATATAAGTGATCGGGTCCTCATCATTCTCATCAAGTTCGATGGGATCACTATCTTGGACCAAGAATCCATAGTATCTATCCGGATGGTGCGGTACTCTACTAGATCTCCTTAATGGTGTGGGTTCACTAGGCTTCGAATCTGATTTGATTAAATCTGACTTAGGCTCAACATTCTATGTTGGACTTTCTATTTATTGAATTTAATCAAGTTTAACCTTAGAGGCAACAGTTTTTTCACCAAGGAACTTCTTTTCCAAAAGGGTTGCCCAAAGATAGACGAACAACTTTTGTTCATCAGCATGGTAGAAATAGTATCCTTTGGTCTCTTTTGGGTACCCTATCAATGTACACTTGTCAGACCAAGGTCTAAGTTTATCTATAATTAACCATTTGACATAAGCCGGGCACCCCCAAATCCTAAGGTGTGAAAGTGCTGGCTTACGTCCTATCCATATCTCATATGGGGTTTTAACTATAGACTTACTTGGAACCCTATTTAATAGATAACAAGCCGATTCAAGTGCATATCTCTAGAAGGATATTGACAAGCTGGCAAATCCCATCATGGATCAGACCATGTCTAATAGAGTTTGATTCCTCCTTTCAGACACACCATTATGCTATGGTGTTCCAGGAGGAGTCCATTGGTAAAGAATCCCATTCTCTCCTAGATATGTGAGAAACTCACCAAAAAGATATTCTCCTCTTTGGTCAGATCGAAGAGTTTTTATAGTCTTTCCAGTTTGTTTTTCTACTTCACTTCGGAATCATTTGAATATTTCAAAAGAATCTGACTTATGTTTCATCAGATAGACATATCCAAATCTGGATAGATCATCTATGAAAGTGATGAAGTAGACATATCCACCTCTAGCACTATGCTCATTGGTCCACATACATCAGTATATACTAAACCTAAGAGCTCATTGGCTCTCTCATCTTTTTCAGTAAAAGGTGACTTGATCATTTTACCAAGAAGATAGGACTCACAGGTTGGAAGTGATTCACAATCACTGACTTCGAAAATTCTCTCTTGAGTCAACTTGTTTATCCTGTTCTTATTTATATGACCTAGCCTAGAGTGCCATAAGTAGATATCTAATACACTATCTAATCTAGGGTGCTTGCCAATAGAATAGACTATATTAACAGATTGTGATAACATATATACACCATTATTTAATTATCCATAGAAAGTAGTAACACCATTCACAATGACATTACAAACTCATTTCTTTATTGAAATTCATAATTATTTATGGCCAAAAGGTCTATAAAAATGGTATTTAAAAAGAAACTAGGATAGAAATGACAATCACTAAGAATAATGGTATGAGATTCAAATATAAGTTTCAAAATTTCTAAAGCTAGAATTGGAACTGATCTTCCATCTCCAACGTTTAGGAATCTCTTGCCTTGCTCGAATCTTCTACTGACCTGTAATTCCTGCAATGAATTGCAAATATGGTAAGGATTACCTGTATCCAATATCCAATCAGTAATATCATAAATAAAAAAATTTCAAGAAGTTATCATATAAATACCTTGCCCAGCAACAGCTTGCTTCTTTCTCTGCCTGTTCAGGTCTAGGGAGGTAATGTACTAAGGACAGTTCCTTTTCTAGTGCCCCCGCTTCTTACAAAATAAGCATTCAGCTTGACTCTTATCAAGCTTGATCTTCCTGGCCTGGCCCAGCATTGATGTCCTAGCCTGAACTTGCACCTTATTTATTTTCTTCTTCTTGTTCTTCTTCCCTTTTCTAAAGGGTCGAGAACCAGAAGATGAACCTCCCACTAAGTTCACCGACTCTTTATGGAGCTGATGATCCTTCTCAAAGTTCTGAAGTAATCCTAGTAAGCTATGGTAGTTTACTTCAGGCTTTGTCATTCTGTAATGAGTAAGAAAAGGAAGATAAGACTTTGGCAGTGAGTTCAGTATTGCATCTTTTTCAAGTTATTCATGCAAGAAAAAGTCGAGTTTGCTCAAGCGCTCTATCAGCTCGATCATGTATAGTACATGATTAGTGATAGAGACTCCATCCCACATTCTGGCATTGAAGATGGTGCAACTAGTCTTGTGCCTCTCAACGTAATCAGGTGTGCCAAAAGAATCCTCCAACACTCGGAGCATTTCATTTGGCTAGGCTATCTTAAAACTACGATTGAATTCGTCGCTCATCACAGTCAGTATAATGCAGCACACCATGGTTCAATCACTGAGCCACTTCTGATAAGTGTCTTTGACTATTCTACGTACATTGATAGTTGGCTCCTCAGGTGTAGGATCCATTCATGCTCCAGGATAATCTTCAACTTTCAATATCAGTTATCGAAGTTGGATCCCACCAACTTATCATTCTTCAATAATGATTGGAGTGATAGCAAAGTGGCCATGTCTGCACAAAGAAAAATCAAAATCTAATTAGTAATTGATTCATTAAACCTAATAATTTGGACTTTAATCAAAAAGTTTCTTCCACTATTTTATTCGAATTGATAGTCTCTACCTCCAATTCGAGGAATTAGCCTAATTCCTTAGTGGGTACTAGAATCCACATAGACTGCACATGAGCCCAACTGTGGTTGGCCAACCCATGTACATCTAAGAATAGGTTCATAATCAATTATTTTTCCAAATAATTTCTAGTAATTAAATTTTGTCCCAGCCCCTGATCAGTTGACTTTGGCTTTCTCAGAAAAGGGTCCAGTTAGGTTCAACCATTAACATGACCATACTTAGCCCATCTAACCAATGAATGATCAGGCCCAACTTTGGTTGGCCCAC
The DNA here is from genome assembly GCA_006176705.1 of Cocos nucifera. Classification (NCBI taxonomy): domain Eukaryota; kingdom Viridiplantae; phylum Streptophyta; class Magnoliopsida; order Arecales; family Arecaceae; genus Cocos; species Cocos nucifera. The sequence continues at coordinate 69,649 of QRFJ01006061.1, read as the reverse complement.
CTGACCATCATTTAGAAAGATGTATCAAAGAGATCATATAATGAAAGATAATTCCATCAACCAATAAGCACCAGGCCTTTGGGTCTCCAATGATTATCCAACTGATGGACCCATTATCATCCACTTTAATGGGAGGCTATGATCCAGTTATCATATAATTATTTTATTTTAGGGATCTAATAATTTTAGAGAATTTATTTATAGATAGGTCAGATTAACCAACTTGTCATGATCATCCCACTGGCTTCACCAGGTCTACTTAAGGGAGACCACTAATAGGCTGGTCTAGGAGCATTAAATCAATTACACTAATTTACCTAGCTGACATGGGTCAGCTCAAATAGTCAAATGATTCAATCAAAACATAATCTCACCAAAAGGTAGGTATGTTCGATCGATGGAAGGGTCTACCAAAGCTTGCCTTGACACCATCAGAAATGGTCAGGTAAACGGGCTGCCAATTAAAAACCATCGATCTGGTTTACCTTAGACACCAACTAGTTTAATTAATTTTAATTAGATCAACCTAATAGTTCATGCTAGATCGCGTAGCCAAGAATCAAGTCCATCTTGGGTCTTGTTAAAGATATGGACTTGACCAACTATAACTATTGTAATTGATCTAGAGAATCCTAGACCTAATCTAAGATAATAATTGATTAGATTTAGTCAATTATCTAATTAAATTCATTCTTTAATCTAACCCTAGGTCTAACCCAATTAATGAACCTAATCCCCACTAATCCATTTAATCCAACGTGTTATGATTTGTGTCTTAGGATCTTCAATCCACAATCCTAGATCCTAATCAATCAACTTCTTAATTCTTAATTAAGTTTTGGGCTGAGGGTTGGGGTTTGACTTTTCAAAAATAATTTTTATGTTTGTAAAATATTTTTACAACATGATTCTATCAACTAAGTTGCATATTTGATTCATAATCAATATGCAAGTAAAATAAATATAAAACTACTTTAGATCTAATCTAAATAGGTACATGTAATTGAAATAGTTTCAATAATAATCAATCATAAAAATCCCTAGATCAAATCTAACATATTTATGATGATTGAAATTAGATTAAAATATTTTTAATCAGATCATAAAATCTCTTAGATCTAATCTAAAATTTTATGATCAATATTTTAGATTAGCACGTACTAGGACAACCTATTCACTATAAGGGATAAACCTTATAGCAGGATAACCTTATGGCAGTCCGTGCAATCTAAAATATTTTATTTTTAGATCAAAAATTATTTTAAATCTATTAAATTATAAATAAAATTCGATTAAATCTAATAAAATTTATGATTAGAGTCAAATTATCACGAACTAGGACAACCTTTTCACTGTAAGGGATAAACATTACAGCAGGACAATCTTATGACAGTTCATGATATCTAAATTTTTTATAATTTTAAATTTAATAATTAAATTATAAATTAAATCTAATTTAAAAAATAATCTAAACATACATTAAAATCATGTAACAAGAACCTAGGCTATGATACCAATTGAAGGAACCAGATCTAGGGTTTGATGGATAGATCTTAAAATTTTTTCAAGATTATGCAGTGAAAGACTTAAATAAATTAAATATTTATTTAAATAAATATATAAATACCTAGATCATAGATTTATTACATGATCAAGGTATGATATTAAATTAAAAATTAAAATCAAATAAGAAAGAAAAGATTGATCAAATCGACCTAGATCTAGACTACATCAAATGCAGGTATGAAGTTAATTGATCAGATCTATTACATGATCAAGTTAGACATTCTAACTTACTGATCTAGGCTTGAGGATGAAGTCATGAGCCACACATACATTCGGCCTCTAGGAGTCATCCAAACGAGCCTACAAACACGATCAGAGAACTTGATGCAGGAAATCAGTACAATATGTCAGCACTGTGCTGATCTATCTTCGATGGTTGATCCAATGCTTCCTTCTTTGAAACTTTGATACTCCAAAATACCAAAAGAAAAGAGAAAGATTTGTGATGCTGAGACACCTCTCAAAAGCTCACAAAAAAGGGAGGAAGAGATCTAGAACAAAAATCCTAGAAGAAGACCCTCTTCTTCTTCTTTATTCTTTTTCTAAACATCCTAATTTATGTTTTCAATATCTCCATGACCTAGATGAATTTCTCTTTGAGTTTTCTACACCAAAGAGGCCTCTCAAATTTCTACAACAAATAAAAATTTGAGCCAAAAATTCTCTTTAAATAAAGAGATATGTAGGATCCAAGTTAGGTAAAAAATCTAGACTAGGAATGACCAAATAAGGGAAGTTGTTGGTACCATGGAACAGCAAATGAGGGTGCTTAAAAAAATCCTCTTTTACCATGAAAATCAAAGAAAATAAGAAAGGATGGGTTGGCATACTTATGGGAAGAGTTTTGGTTGACAAGGATTCTATCTCATAGAATCCTTAAGCAAAACTAATTTCTCTTTTGACTTGGTCTTCCAACAAACTTCCATATGAGAAAAAGAAAGAGAGAAGGGAGGTGTGAGAAACCTTTGGGCATGAAGATTATTCACGTAAAAATATAAAGAGAAAAGGGTGGGGCATGAGGATTAAGTGGCGCAAGAAATAGGGAGTCCTAGTCCCACTAGGACTCCTATTTTCACTTGGTCAAACAAGATCTTTTAACCAAATAAAAATAAGAGTAAACCAACCTAATTAAAAAAGGCCCTAACCTATTTAAAGATTTAATTAAATTAGATTTAATTTTAATTTAATTTTTTAATCAAATTAAAAATTTGGGTTGACCCGAGTCCTAGTTAGACTAGGATTAGTTCTTCCTTGTACTTGACTTATCCAATAAGCTAATTGGACTTGATCCAATCAAGTCCAAACTAAATCTAATTAAATTATATTTAATTAAAATTAATCTCAACCTTCTGACTTAATCAAATTAAATCAATTAGTAATCAAATTGCTAATCAATCCTCCTGCAACACTTACACTAGGTTAAACACCAATCATATTAATTATTTAACCCTAAAATGATTCTAAATCATTGATCAACCATCCGATTGGAACATAAACACTAATGTGTGTGACCTCATAGGTCCGAACCTAAGCTAGTAGCATAGGAATAAATTTTTATACCAATCGAAGTGACCATTTAGTAATGATATCTGATGGTCGGATAGGTCGAAAGGTGTAGAACACCATCCTTAGAACCCATGCGAATATAATTTTCATATAATTCATCCCCTTGACCATAATGCTCATAGGACACCTCAAAGTTCAACTATCAACTCTGATCAGATTGTCCATATTATATTTCAAAATATCAAATCCATCTGATGGATTACCCTGGGCAAGGTTTTGCTATATTAAAATATAGTGATACATTCTTCTCCAACTCTTGGAGTGGTCAATTCCATCTAGATCACACTCCAACTTTGCAAGTACTTGATTGTGCCCAAAAGTCTTTCATTGCTAAATTAGAAATTTAGTTAGTCTGATATCAAAGCATAGTGAGTTGCTTGCAAGTCACTAAGGTGATCTTAGGTCTAAGGGATACTTATACCTATATCCCATCAGAGACATTCTCGATAGTAGAATGCTATGAAGTTGGTCATGTTCAATGATGATGTACCCATACATCTCACTTGTACACCATACCAGTGTCTCCATACTTCTTGGTTAAGAGGACAACCAAGCTATATGGCATATAGCGACCTATGCTCGATAGACGCTATCGTCCTAATTAATAGCCTATCAGTTGGTCATGAACAAATTTAAGGACTGATCGATAAATTTTCTCTTTGTCAAAACTAAATAGTCCTAAGGACTTCATCACAATAATAGAGTTCATTAGAAGATGTAAATTTATGATAAAAAAAAGCTAAAATATTTTTTATTAATTAATAAATTAATTATAATATATCAACCATTAACAGACTGATGATTGGCTTTGGGACATAATCTCCAATAAATGATAATCAAATATAAGTTTAGCTCCCTTAATGAGCAAATAAAACCTTTAGAATGCTTTACATAATAATGAAGTTTTTTAATTTTTCTCAAGATTGTTGGAGACTTGAATGAGCTCTTGAGAGGTTGGTGAACTTAAAAATGAAAGCTTCTTTTCTTGAAAAGGACTTTTTGCTTAGGACTGAAATGAATGTGATAAAATCTCTTATGTTTCCCCCTCTTTATAGCCTTTTAAATCTTCAAAAGGTAAAGAAGAGAATCTTGATCAAGATTTATAGCCATTAGAGATCTTAAAGAAAGTATTAAAAGCTGCCAAAATGAGATAAAATTAGCCATTACAGAAGATTTCCGTCACAGGGGTCGACCTCTGGCACAGGAGTCGACCTCGAGGTCGACCTCTGAGATAAAATTTAGAAAATCAATCATTCTATATTTTTAGTTTTTGAAACCATAGAGGTCGATCCTAGGATCCACCCTTGGCACAGAGACAACATGCCAAACAACCCATTTTAGTAGGGGTAGACCTAAGGATCGATCCTTTTGCTTCAAACTTGATTTTTTTCTAAAATATGCATCAAAAAATTATGAGACTGCCTCCAAAAGATCAAAAATCTTCTATTCTTACTCTTGAGGCTCTCATACCGAAATTTGATAAAATTATGATTTTGCCCCTAAAATATAAAAAATTATTTTCCAAGCTAAATTGATTAGTAATCCCCTCAAATGCTTTATAATCATCAAAATCAATTCTTGGAGCAACAAACTACATCTATTGAAGTTGAGTCTAGAGTGTCCTTGACCTAATCTAATTCAACACTTGGTTAGATTTGATCAATTACTCTATATTAATCCATTCTTTAACTAGCCTTAGGTCTAATCCAATTAATGGACCTAATTCATCTAACTCTTTAACCCACAGCTTATGCATATATCTTAGAATCTTTATTTCATAATTCTAGATTCTATAAATAATACTTAATTTTTTTAATTATGTTTTAGACTGATGGGTTGGGGTTCGATATTTTAAAAATAATTTTTAAATTTTTTTAAAAAATTATTTTCTATTCACCAAATGGGTTGACTCATTTCACAAATGAGTCAGCTCATTTCATAAACAACAATCCTATTGCTAGTTTCATAATAGAAAATAAAATATAATGAAAATTAAACTAAAAATCTACTTTTTAGATCTAATCTAAACACATTCATGTTTAACTTTCTAATTGAAATAATTTCAATCATAAAAAAAAAAAAAATTTACTGTTCATCTTAATGAATGAGTTCATGGTGGCACCGCTACTGTCATAAGGGATCCCCACTGAATGGGAGGAGATGGCTTTTAAACCATACTTATCTCTTATAATTGGACAGCTTGGTGGCTCATTCATCTTCGATTACTAAGTTATCTGGATCTAACATAGCATATATGAAAGCATTTAAATTTTCTAATTGACATATTAGAACATGTCAAGCAACCCTTGCTCTAATACCATTGAAGGAAATCATGTAGGATTTTAGCATGCTTTTCGCAACATTTTTTAAATTTTATTATAGTGGAAGCATTAGATTAATCTAAAATTAATCTACAGATATATTGATCAAATCAGAAAATCCTACTCAGGATCTAGACATGCTAATATATAATTTAAAATTTAAATATGATTGATCAGCAAATCATATTTGCTGACCGATTCGAATTTAGAACTTGATACCTGTGTGCAGGTAACTAATCTCCATGATCTGAATCCAATGAAATATGCTCTAGCATCGCGCTGCAGCCGCATACTTGTCTAGCCTCTACAGTTAGTCCACACGGAGTTCTTGATCCCGACCAGCTCTACTGGAGTGTTAGCTCCTTACTGGGGCCTTTGATGGTTGATCTCGATCGATCCAATCAATCACCTTCTTTTTGATCTCTTGAATACTCTACAAAATTAGATCATGTATATTGGAGGATGATGAGGTAGTGGTGAAAAACTAGAGGTGATCCGGCACTCACAGCACTTGATCTCTCCATCCGAACCTAGAGTCCCAACTACAGGGTTTCACACACCTAAAAAACCCTGACATTCAGAAATCTTCTCATGCCCCTCTCTCTCTCTCTAGAGTTTTCTCATAAAACATATTTTCATGATAAGAGGGACTCTTCCTCTACCATATGCCCACTCTTAAAAATTTCTTAGATGGGCGACAAAAGAAAGAAAAAATGGAAGCGGGGTGTGAGGAATATTGGTGCAGGAAAAACATGCCTCACTCCCTGGACTTTTCCATGCCCAGGAAAGTGCATCCAACTTTGATTTCTCTCACTCAAAAACTTATCACGAAGACTAACTCTCCCTCTCATATGCCCAAAAAAATCTCATCTTAAATGGACGACCAAAAAATTGGAAAATATGTGTGGAGGAGATAAGGGAGGTTAGAGTTGTTCAAACTAATCCACTTGAATTCAAAATTCAAGTGGATGATTCATCCTATTCCAATGCACCATCTAGGTTGATGATGCATAGAAGGACTCTCCTTCTGCATACCCATATAGAAAAAAGAACATCTAAATGTGCGACAAAAAAAATGGCATGGAGTTTGGATAAGTTTAAGTTTAATTTGAATGACTAACTAACCAAGTTGAATTCAAAATTCAACTTAGTTTGAACTGGTCCAACTCTTGTATCAGATCAAAAGCAGAAGATAGGATGGGCACATATCCATTTCTACGTGAGAAATCTCACATAAAAAAATAGATGGGCATGGGAAAAGTCAAAGATGGTAGGCATATGGGAGAGTTTGAATTCAAATCTTATTTAACTTGGTCCAAATTGGTTTCCACTAAACCAATTAATATAGATCTAATTAGACTAGGTCAAACTCAATTAAATTATGCTTAACCCAACCCAATAAAATTCTAATCAAATTAGAAATTAATTAGGTCTAGCCCTAGATCAAATCAGGGTCAAATCTCCCATAGCGATTAGATCATCTCATGACTTGATCGGATCAAACCCAATCGAATCAAATACAGTCGGACTTGATCGAATCCTCATCACTAAATCAAATTACTAATTAATCTTTCAATAAATATGGAGTCCTAATTGGATGGATGTCTGGACAATAAAGTTCCATCAACATGAAACTCCGAAAATGTCCTAAACTAGTGAAACTCTTGAACCCAGTGTCCCAAATGAATGAAACTCATGATCATAGAGTTCCAGACCAGTGGAACTCTTGATCAAAGAGTTCTAGATAAGTAGAACTCTGAGTTCCAGTCCAGTGGGATCTACAAAGCTAGAGTCTCAGTCCAATGGAACTCTTAGTCATAGAGTCTCAGTTTAGTGGAACTCTTGACCATAGAGTCCCAGACCATTGGGACTCTTGATCAGCCATCTGATCAGGTAGGAACTCCTATTGTATGTGACCCCATAGGTTCAAATCCTAGGTCGGTAGTAAAGAAACTAATTTTCTATACCAATCGATATGACCATCTAGCAATGGTACCTGACGTCCAGATAGATTGAAAAGTCATAATACAATAATGACGAACCTGTGGCATATGGTTAGCGTATAATTCATCCTCTTAACCTCAATGCTTAAAGAATGATTAAGGATTTGCTACCAATCCTAAAATTCATCCATACTGTATTTAAAAATTCAGTGTCCATCACATGGACCACCCCGATCGAGGGTTTGCTAAATTAAAATATAGTGATGTACTTGCTCCAACACTTGGAGGGGTCAATCCCATCTTAACTCATGTATCAACTTTATAAGTACTTGAGTACACCCAGTAGCTTTTCATCACTGAATTAGAAATTTAGGTAGTCTAGTACCTAAGTGCAGTGAGTTGCTTGCAAGTCACCATGATGATCTCAAGTCTATGGGATACTTATACACATATCATTCACGAGCAACTTTTTACAGTAGAGAGCTCCATAGTTGGATCACGTTCAGTGAAATATACTCCTATACTTTACCTGCATGCCATAACAGTATCTCCATACTTCTTGGTTAAGAGGACAACCAACACTCATGGCACACAATGACCTACACTTGATACGTTGCCATCCTGGATAACAATGAATCATTTGATCATGAACTAATTTTAAGGACTAAATAACAAATCCTCCTTTGTTGAGTCTAAATAGTCCTAAGGACTTCATTACATGAGAGTTCATTATAAAAAGATGTCCCAGAGTGATGAAATGCCAAAATAATAATTTTATTTATTAATAATTCAAGTATAATTATATTTAGCTCAACTATCTATAATCTAGAAGATTGATTTTAGGATACATTTCCCAATAGTATCATCAAGGTAGACTTTAGAAAGTTCGATGGCAAGGGTAACTTTAGCCTTTGGTAGCAAAGGATGAAGGATCTACTAGTATAGAATAGCATCAACAAGGTCTTGACTCACGAAAGACTAGAAAAGATTTTTGTTGAAGAATGGGAGGAACTTAAAGAGATAGCCTTCAATATGATTTGTATGTGCCTCGCTGATGAGATTTTGCCAGAGATTAATATGAAAACCATACTGAAGGGGCTTTAGCAAAAATTGGAGAACATATATATGGATAAGAACATGACAAACAAGTTGTGGTTGAAGAAGCTGCTGTATAGTTTGCTTATGCCCAAAGTAGGAGACCTAGTTTTCCACATCCAAAAGTTCAATCAAGTTTGCTCGGATATTATGAGCCTTGATGTGAAGATTGATGAGAAGGATAGAGCTCTCCTGTTGTTGTGTTCGCTGCCAGCAGTATATGATAGTCTCATTACTACTCTGGTATATGAAAAGGAGACATTAAACTTCAAGAAAGTGGTTGGAGTTCTTAGGTCCAACAAGCAGCAAGAGAGACTAGTTAGAGGAAACCCTAAGTCAAAGATTCTTTTTGTGAATGAGAGAGGAAAGGAAGGCCTAAGGAGAGGACTCAAGATAAATCTAAGAGTAGGTAAAAGTCTCAAGAAAATCAGAAGGCTTGGAAGTACTACAAGTATCATCAATGTGATAAAATTAGAAGAAATTGTCCATTTTTGAAGAATGAAAAGGGGAAGGGTGCTTCTAAGGATGGATCAACTAGCGAAAGTGGTTCTCTATCATCTGAAGATAGTGGAGAAGATATACTGATAGTATCAAATAAAGTAACAGAATTAGACAATCACTGAACACTGAATTCAGCATGTTCCCACCTTTACACTGCACATCAGGAGTGGTACTCATTTTATGAAAGATTCGATAGAGAAAGTGTAAGTCTTGAAGATGATCATCCATGTAAAGTTGCTGAAGTTGGTACAGTAAGAGTGAGAATGTATGATGGAGTCATACGAGCACTCACCAATGTGAAGTATATGCCAAAACTGAAGAAGAACGTGATATCCCTGGGTTACTTAGAAGGATAGGAATATGCTTTTAGTTGTCAGTTAGGTAGTGGATGTTTAAGGAACTTTAAGGGCGCATTGGTGGTGATGAAAGGGAGAAAATTAAGCAACAACCTATATAGGATAGAGGGCTTAATGGTTATAGATAGTATAGAGATGTCTATAGCAACACAGGAGGAGTAGCTAGCCTACAAGCTGTGGCACTATCGTATGGGTCACTTGAGTGATAGGGGGCTCATAGAGTTGAGTAAGAGAGGTCTGATTTCAGCATTTAGAAAGATAGGAGATGACCTATGTGAGCCCTGTATCTATGGAAAATAGCATAGGTTACATTTGCTAGTAGTACCAAGCAGAATGAAACTATTTTGGAGCTTATTCACTTAGATGTGTGGGGATTGGCACTTGTTGCATCTCGAGGTGGAGTGAGATATTTTGTTACTTTTATAGATAATTTCTCTAGAAAGATATGGGTCTATCTGATGAGGAAAAAATTAGATATTTTTTCTCGATTTAAAATCTGAAGAGCTGAGATGGAGAAAGAGACAGGGTAGCTAGTGAAGTGTTTGAGGTCTGATAATGGAGGAAAATATGTCAGCCTAGCATTTAGGAGATACTGTAAGAAAAATAGAATAAAATGCTATTACACAGTAAAGATGACACCTCAGTAGAATGATGTCATTGAGAGGATGAATCAAATACTAATAAAGAAGACCAGAAGCTTGAGGCTGTAGGCATTACTGCCCAAATCATTTTGGGATGATGCTCTTATTTATGCATATTTTCTTGTTAACAGATCTCCCCATAGGAAATTAAATAGAGGACTTTCAGAGGCTATCCAGAGTGGGAAGAAAGTAGAGCTTGGCCACCAAAAGGTATTTGGCTATCCTGCATATGCTTTGGTAGAAGAAGCCGACAAAAGCAAGTTGGGCCCAAAGTCACAAAAGATAATATTCATCGGATTTTCATAAGATGTGAAGGATTTCTTGCTATGAAATTCATATTCTCAGATATATGTCATCAGTCAAAATATGATATTTGATGAAAAGAGCATCATCTTGAAGCTAGAAAGTGTAGATGGAGTTGTGAAGATAACACAAGATAGTATGGAAAAGCTCTTAGATATAGGTGATTAGCCCTCAACATTAACCTCGGATCGTGTTCAGTTTGAGGTGGAGTTAGGTAGGCATGATGATACACCTGTGGAGGACCAGCATGGAGAGAGATCTATCTTAGAAGAAGTACAAAGGCAGCTATAGGTAGTAAACTTATAGGATACTACAAGGGGGTGGCACTGCACAAGCCAAAGCACATTGTTCGCAAACTAGTGTGATATGACATTAATGAAATTATTTTCTATGCTCCCATCACTACCAATGAAGATCTAGAGAATTTTGAGGAGATTATGGAGAGTTTAGATTGGGAGTCATGGATGCAGGCCATGATAGAGGAGATGGAGTCTTTCAAGAAAAATCGGATATGGTAGCTGGTGGATCTACCAGATGATGCTCGACCCATTGGCTCCAAATGGATTTTCATCAGAAAAGAGGCAATTTCAGAGCAAGGTGGAGTGAGGTACAAGACTAGACTGATAGCCAGAGGATACTCATAAAGAGAAGGGATTGATTACTCAGAAGTCTTCTCTCTGATTGTCGGATATACATCCATCAGGGTGATGTTGAGTATAGTTGCTGCTCATGATTTGGAACTAGAGCAAATGAGCGTTAAGACATCATTTCTTCATGGGAATCTGGAGGAGAACATATCATGGAGTAGCTATTAGATATGTGCGCTAGAAGCCAAATTGGCTAAATACTTATAATACACTTCTAAGGATAATTTTATAATTTTTACTATAAATTAATAAAAAAAATATTTTCTATCATAGTATATATTTAAAGTGTCTGTGATACATCCTTTGAGTTAATGATAATGATAATTCATATTTTCAAAAGTTGAAAATTTAAGACATGAATTTTCATAATTAACTCATAAATTGCTCCTGACCGTAGGATCATCATAAGGATGGTGATCGATCTAGAAGATTGACATAGGATTATTTTCTTAGGACAGATGAGTCTTTAGTGTACAATGTAGAGACAAAGAAGCGAGAGTATAGGTACTCGTTAGAGTAGGTATAGGACACTAGATATGGAGTTCTTTCTTGTTGATGATGTCGGCTAGTTCTTTGATCTGAGTGTCGTGTTATTTAGATATATGTGCCCTAGAAGCCAGAATTGGCTGACACTTGTAATACACTTCTAGGGGCAAAATTATAATTTTGACTAAAATCAATAAAATGGGTTATTTTCTATCACATATGTGTATTTAGTGTCTGTGATACATCCTTTGAGTTAATGGTAATGATAATTCATATTTTCAAGAGTTGAAAATTTAAGACATGAATAATCATTATTAACTCATAAATTGCTCCCGACCATAGGATCATCACGAGGATGGTGATTGATCCGGAAGGTTGGTGTACAATCGCTTCTCTTTAGTAGATGAGTCTTGAGTCTACGGTGTGGAGACACCGGAGCGAGAGTACAGGTACTCGTTAGAGAACGAGGGCACTGAGCGTGACCACCTCGAGTAGTCATTAGGGAGTCTACCTTCTCGTCAATGACTGACTCGATGCTGCAGTAGTGTGTCTGGTTCTTTGACCTGAGATGCATCGGCAGTTCACCTTGAGGGTGTTATAGTTTGACTACACCATTACTCGGTCTCCTAGCCATATGGAACCCTGAGGTGTATGTTGGCTATAGCATGTTCATTGTAGGAACTGGATTGCATCAAGATGGAATCTATCTACCTCGGTGGTAGAGGAGCAGCCCTATGATGATCATGAGAATCAAGTCCAGAAGCCCATGGCCATGGTAGAGTGAAATAATAGAAAGAGTTTCTATTTAGATTTTCACATTGGACTCGAATCGAATGATTACATCATATGACAGAGACTAGGGTTTGACGAGTTCACCTTAACCCTAATCTGATCGGGGCTCAAGATAGAAGAACTTAATCACACAGGTAGCTGCACCAAGAGGTTCGCATTCAGCTCTGATGGGTTGCCACCATATACTGCTAGGTGTCACTGGTGGATTTTGGGAGCAATTAGAATGATTTAGATGATCGATCATTCTAGCTGTTCGAATCAGAAGAGTTCTGATCCATCGAAAGGAGTTTCGATGATGTCGATGATAGAGATCATGACATATCCCATTACCATACAGAACTGAACCTAACTGGGTCACACAAACAAGGGTTTGAATCTGGTGATCATCAATTGAACTGATCTAGTTCAATTGATCTGAATGAGATTCAATTAGGTTCAAGGAAATCGTGCTAGCACTCGATTGAACCTAACGTTCTTCTTTTACTATCATAAATAAGTTGTCCTGACTGAGCCAAAGGAGTTTGTGCTCAATCAGAGGCCTTCATATGGTCTGACTGGAGGTTGTCCAAGTCAGAAAAGGTTGTCTTATTTTGTAAGACATTACCTGCCATTTTTGGTCACCTGCCATTTCTTGTTCTTTGACTTTGGTCAAAAGTCTACCTTTGACTGGTCAAACGTTGACCATTGACACTTTGACTTTTGACCACATGTCATGCACCTATTGGAGAGCTGGTGGGGGCCTGTCCCCCTGCCAGAACCTGGCAAGGAGAAGGGCGCACGCCAAGGGCCCTAGGCGTGTGCCCAAGTTGGAGGCGCCTAGGAGTCCTTGTTGGACAAGGACTCCATCCTCCTTTTTGGATTCCAATTAGAGTTCTTCTAAGAATCCAACTTTGACTGGTCTTAGGCACCCTCTAAGGAGGAATCCAGGGGACTCTATTCCCACCAATCAGATTTAGATCTGATTTCACAAAGGGTTGTGATTGGTTGGGAAGGAAGAGGAGTTGGATCACAGCTTAGTCTATAAATAAGACCCTGCGCCCAACTCAGATTCAATAGATTGAATTGAATCAAATTTCCCATGCCCCAAGGCTGCCTCTCCCCTCCTTCCTCCATGCCAAACCACCTTCTCCCCTTGCTCTCCACGTCCAAAAGGAGTTTTGGACTTTGGTTGGTGCGATTCAGATCAAGAGAAAGGCGATCAAAAGCAAGAAGGCTGCGCTGCTGCAAAGGACGACTGCTGATCTTCAAAAGGAGTTTTGAAGATCCTCCAGATCAGATCCAGATCTAATTTTTGGAGGTGTGATAGAGAAGAAGAGGATCTCCAGATCCAACCCGAGTGGATACCGGTAGAGGCCAGGCGCTTGCGTGGCTAGAGATCCAGAACCTTCCGCTGCAATCAGGATCATCAACAGGGTAATAGGATTACCCAAATCAGGTAAATTAAATTTGATTTAATTTATCTTATTTTATTTTATTTATTAAAATAATAAGAATCAGATCTGAAAACATATCAAGATCTGATTGAGATCAAGAGAAAAATTTTTTTGAAATATATCTCTTGATCTGATCAGATCTGAACGAACCTGGACCGGGAAAATCAGGATTTCCCTTCAACTGGTATCAGAGCCATGGTTCTAAAATTGTTTAGATCTGATTTTAAATTTATTTTAATTAGAAAATAAATTTTTCAGATGTCACATGAGATGTGATCAGATCTGAAATCAGAAAAAATTAAAATTAAATGATTTGGATCTAAGATTAGAAGATATGCATGACTAGTTCTAGAATAGAATAGTTCTATAGAATAGTCTTGCATGTTTTTGATTTAATCTGATTAAATCATATTTTAGATCTTTTATTTACTATTTTTTGATATTATAAGTGTTTATAATAACATCTGAAAAAATAGCAAATAAAAATTATTTAATTTTAAATATCATATGAGATATGATTGATGCATGTCTAGACTAGTTGTAGAATAGTTCTACATAATTGTCTAGATTAGAATTTATTTTGATTAGATCAATTTAAATCTAATTTTTTAGATTATTATGAGATAATTTAGATCTGAAAATATGCATGATTTGATACATGAGATGTATGCAAAATATGCCATGATTAGATCTACTTTGTATATGAGATATATGATATAGATCTGATAACTTGTTTTGTAGTATTGAATGTTCCTGATTAAGGCGTTCCTCTTGGCCGTCCGGTCATAAGAACGAAGAAGGGTTTAAAGGCCCTCTCTTCCCATTCGATGGGGTGTTCTTATGATGTGTAGGGGTGCTGCGTGTTCGTCCTTAATCAGAAACCCAAAACTTACTTTCTGCAAAACCCTAGATCCTGAAACCCTAGGATTTATTGTGCATATTTTGTTTATGAACCCTACTTAATTAAGAATTAAGTTTATGGAATATTAATTAGGTCTAAAATTGAGAATTTCAGATCTAAGACATATTCATAATACTGGGTTCGGGCTTGGGTAGCTCAATTAGGTCTAAGCGGTTGATCAAACCGAATCAAGAGTTGGTTAGATGGGATCAACAATGCTTAAATTGACCAGCCTAATAGGATTAAGTCTGGGTCAAGATCGAGTCACGATCAAGCAAGACCTAATTAGGCTCAGAGGTTAGAGTCTGGATTGTAGGCTAACCCAATTGGTTCTGACTCAACAATTTGGTGTCTAAGGTAAGTTTGGCACATAGACGACCGACTGGTTTTTAATTGGAAGCTACTCGACCTGAATGCGTTCTTGTACGAGTTAATGGCATATTCCTTCCACCGGTCTCACTTACCTGGCCATATCTGTTGACACAGTTCTGATCTGAGGTGGTCAATAATCCGAGCTAACCCATGCCACTAGGTTAGTCATAATTGTTATGACTAAGCCAAGTCTAGTTTAATGAGACCTGAATCAATTCTCCCTAAGAAAAGATTAAGTCTGAGGTCTTCCACCATTGTAGATGTGCGGGCCCTTCCCGGGGTTGATTGTTCTCGGCTGGATACAGTGGCTCAGTTGCACCGGGAAGATGCAACCATGTCTATTAGGCATTGGATGCTATGGGCTGGAGGATGAGTTGGGCTCAATATTTCGGATACGGTGAGAGACTCAATTAGGAACCCAGTCTATGCAAATGGTGGGTCTGACTTAACTAAGGAGTGGATCAATATTCCGGATACGGTGAGATTCATGAATTAGAGACCAAGTTTGGGTGCACCATGATTAGAGAATCATTGAACAAGAGTTGTTCACTCATTGGCTAACCCATCACCAATAACTGTTAGGTGAGGTGATGAGTCAGTTGGTGAGACCGCACCACCCACTAGAAATCATTAATCGTGGAGATTTTCGCATCTCTACAGAGGGAGTGTAGGGATCCGAGAAAATAGTGGGAGCTAATTTGTTTAAAAATAAAATCCCTAAACAAATTGGTCAAGTCAAAATTACAGTATCTAACTAGAATCTTTGACTCTCTACAGGAAAATGTCTGCGTCCAACCCATTGGCACGTATCCTGGACACACATAGACTGACTGGACCCAATTATAAAGATTGGCTCAGGAACTACAAAATTGTTTTGGGTTCCGAGAAGTTAACCCATGTTTTGGACCAGGACCCTCCCACCTTACCAGCCCGTCCATCTGTTGAACAGAGAGCGTCTCTGGAAAAATGGATTGACGAAGATAATAAGGCCAGATATTACATGTTGGGCTCGATGTCTGATGAGCTCCAGCGCCAACATGAAGGATATCGGGACTGCTCGCCAAATGTTGGCTCACCTGCAGGAGATGTTTGGTGAACAGAGTCGCGCAGCCAAATATCAAGTCACGAAAATGACTTTTTAAGGCTAAGATGCGTGATGGGCAGTCAGTCCAAGATCACTGTCTGACAATGATCAAGGACATGGAAGAGCTTGAGAAGCTCGGTGTGAAGTTAGGACTTGGACCTGCAGAACGATATTATTCTGCAATCCTTGACTGATGCATATGGGCAATTCATCATGAATTACCACATGCATAAACTTCAAAATTCCTTGGCCGAGTTAATGAATATGCTGGTTACCGCTGAGCTTTCTATGAAAGGTTCTAAAGGCTCAGTTCTTGCTATGGAACGGACTTCTTCCAAAAGAAAGTCTTATGGAAAGAAAAAGAAGTCTGTGAAAAAGCAAAAGGTGGAAGGATCAAAGAAGAAGAAGGCAGAACCGAAGAAGAAAGGCCGATGGCAAAGGAAAGTGTTTCCATTGCAACAGCGACGGCCATTGGAAGCGGAACTGCCCTACTTACCTGGCCACCCTGAAGAACAAGAAGGAAGGTCCTTCTGGAGGTATGCTCGTTATTGAGTCTAACCTTACGGTTTCTTCTGCATCCAGTTGGGTGCTTGACTCTGGTTCTAGTGCTCATCTGTGCACTTCTATGCAGGGTCTTGAGGATAGCAGGAGGCTGAGGGATGGAGACATGATCCTACGCATCGGTAATGGAGCAAGAGTTGCTGCAGTAGCCGTGGGAACATACCCTCTTCGATTACCATCTGGTTTAGACTTAGTTTTGAAAGACTGTTATTATGTGCCTGCAGCTAGCAGGAATTTGATTTCTGTTTCATGCTTAGCACAAGAAGGTTATGTGATCACCTTCTTTAAGGACCATTGTAACATTCTTTATGAAAGAAATAAAATTGCAAATGGTTTCCTTATTAATGGTCTTTATCAGCTACATATTGATGTACCTGTTCTAACTATCGAGCAAAACGTGAATGCCAAACGACCTAGGGATAGTCCAAACGACAGATATCTATGGCACCTGAGATTAGGTCATATAGCAGAAGATAGGATCAACAAATTGGAGAAAAATGGGCTATTGAGTCCATTGACTTTTGAGTCATATCCAACTTGTGAATCTTGTCTTCAAGGCAAAATGACTAAACTCCCTTTTGTTGGACATGGGGAGAGGGCCACAGATCTCCTTGCCCTAGTACATACTGATGTGTGCGGCCCATTTGATGTGCCGGCTAGAGGCAATTTTGTCTACTTCATTACCTTTACCGATGATCTGTCTAGGTATGGGTATGTGTATCTTATGAGACACAAGTCTGAAGCTTTTGAAAAGTTCAAAGAATTCAGACATGAAGTAGAAAAACAAACTGAGAAAACCCATTAAGGTTCTTCGATCAGATCGAGGAGGTGAATACCTTAGCCGGAAATTCCTAGACTATCTCAAGGAAAATGGCATAGTCTCTCAATGGACTCCACCAGGAACACCTCAACTCAACGGGGTTTCAGAATGGAGAAATCGGACTCTATTGGATATGGTTCGATCCATGATGAGCTTCACAGACCTCCCTGATTTTCTTTGGGGACACTCATTGTTAACTTCAATCTTATCTACTGAATAGGGTTCCCTCTAAAACCGTTCCTACCACACCGTATGAGATATGGCACGGTAAGAAACCAAGTCTGAGTCATCTCAGAATTTGGGGTTGTCCGGCTCATGTCAAAAGACAACAAGCGGACAAGTTAGAGTTTAGGTCCTTTAGAGCTCGATTCATAGGATATCCTAAAGAGTCATTAGGATACTATTTCTACATTCCAGAAGACCACAATGTGATTGTGAGTCGACATGCCATCTTTCTTGAAAAATAGTTTATTCAAGATAGCGGCATTGGAAAGCAGATTAAGCTTGATGAGAAAGTCTCACAAGTAGAACGAGCTAAGGACCAATTGGAACCAAATCAGGTTGAGCCAATAAGAACACTACCTCCTCCACCTCGTAGATCGGAAAGAGTTTTCCCATCCCCCTGAAAGATACTTAGGTATTATTTCAGAGGAAGTAGAGAAAATGTTCCTCGTAGGTAATGGTGCTCATGGTGATGATCCCAAAACCTACAACGAGGCGATATCAGATATCGACTCCGAGAAATGGCTAGAGGCAATGCAGTCAGAAATTGACTCGATGCACTCAAACCAAGTCTGGACCTTGGTAGATCCACCAGAAGGTATAGTACCTATTGGGTGTAAATGGATCTTCAAGAGAAAGATTGGTGCAGATGGGAATGTGGAGACATTCAAGGCTAGACTAGTGGCAAAAGGTTATAGTCAACGTGCGAAGGCATTGACTATCAGGATACCTTTTCCCCAGTGGCTATGCTAAAATCCATCCGCACATTGCTTGCCGTTGCAGCCTATTTCGATTATGAAATATGGCAAATGGACGTGAAAACGGCATTCTTAAATGGATATCTTGAGGAAGATATCTATATGGAACAGCCGCTAGGTTTCACATCCAGTGATACTGATCACAAGGTTTGCAAGCTGCAAAGGTCCATATATGGACTTAAGCAAGCATCTCGGAGCTGGAACACTCATTTCAATGATGTGATCAAAAAGTTTGGTTTCATCAAAAATGAAGAGGAACCATGTGTTTTCAAAAAGGGTCAGTGGGAGCGCTGTTGTCTTCCTCGTATTGTACGTGGATGACATCCTCCTTATTGGGAATGATATTCCCATGTTGACATCAGTCAAGATGTGGTTGTCCAAGGAATTCTCCATGAAAGACCTAGGTGAAGCATCCTTTATTCTAGGAATTAAGGTCTATAGGGATAGACCGAATAGGATGCTAGGACTTTCACAGAAGATGTACATAGAGGAAGTACTAAAGAGGTTTAGTATGGAAAACTCTAAGAGGGGATTAATACCCTTCAGACATGGTATTCATCTTTCCAAGAAGATGTGCCCCAGCACACCTGAGGAAATAGAACGCATGAGCAAGATCCCTTATGCTTCTGCAATAGGGAGCCTCATGTATGCCATGCTATGTACACGACCTGATATAGCCCATGCTGTGAGTGTCACAAGCAGATATCAGTCAAATCCAGGTGAAGAACACTGGACTTCTGTGAAATGTATCCTTAAGTACTTGAGAAGAACTAAGGATATGATGTTGGTCTTTGGTAATGGAGAACTCCAAGTCCAGGGATACACAGACTCGGATTTCATGTCCGATATAGATGATCGAAAGTCGACATCTGGGAGTCTGTTTGTGTGCAATGGTGGTGCTGTCAGCTGGAAGAGTTCCAAGCAAACTGTGATAGCAGATTCCACCATGGAAGCAGAATATATCGCTGCATCAGAGGCTGCGAAGGAAGCATTCTGGTACAAGAAGTTTGCTGCAGAAATTGGAGTAATGCCATCAGATGCCATTCCTCTATACTGCGACAACAATGGCGCCATAGCCCTTGCTAAGGAGCCGAGGTCTCACCAGAAATCCAAGCACATTGAGCGGCGATACCACCTCATCCGCGATTACCTCGAGAAGGGTTACGTCGAGGTCAAGAGAGTCAACTCCACAGATAATGTGGCAGACCCACTTACAAAGCCGTTGGGCCAGCAGAAGATCGAAGCCCACCTTGAGAAGATGGGACTTAGACTTGTAGCCAATTGGCTTTAGGACAAGTGGGAGATTGTTAGATATATGTGCCCTAGAAGCCAGAATTGGCTGACACTTGTAATACACTTCTAGGGGCAAAATTATAATTTTGACTAATAATCAATAAAATGGGTTATTTTCTATCACATATGTGTATTTAGTGTCTGTGATACATCCTTTGAGTTAATGGTAATGATAATTCATATTTTCAAGAGTTGAAAATTTAAGACATGAATAATCATTATTAACTCATAAAATGCTCCCGACCATAGGATCATCACGAGGATGGTGATTGATCCGGAAGGTTGGTGTACAATCGCTTCTCTTTAGTAGATGAGTCTTGAGTCTACGGTGTGGAGACACCGGAGCGAGAGTACAGGTACTCGTTAGAGAACGAGGGCACTGAGCGTGACCACCTCGAGTAGTCATTAGGGAGTCTACCTTCTCGTCAATGACTGACTCGATGCTGCAGTAGTGTGTGTCTGGTTCTTTGACCTGAGGTGCATCGGCAGTTCACCTTGAGGGTGTTATAGTTTGACTACACCATTACTCGGTCTCCTAGCCATATGGAACCCTGAGGTGTATGTTGGCTATAGCATGTTCATTGTAGGAACTGGATTGCATCAAGATGGAATCTATCTACCTCGGTGGTAGAGGAGCAGCCCTATGATGATCATGAGAATCAAGTCCAGAAGCCCATGGCCATGGCAGAGTGAAATAATAGAAAGAGTTTCTATTTAGATTTTCACATTGGACTCGAATCGAATGATTACATCATATGACAGAGACTAGGGTTTGACGAGTTCACCTTAACCCTAATCTGATCGGGGCTCAAGATAGAAGAACTTAATCACACAGGTAGCTGCACCAAGAGGTTCGCATTCAGCTCTGATGGGTTGCCACCATATACTGCTAGGTGTCACTGGTGGATTTTGGGAGCAATTAGAATGATTTAGATGATCGATCATTCTAGCTGTTCGAATCAGAAGAGTTCTGATCCATCGAAAGGAGTTTCGATGATGTCGATGATAGAGATCATGACATATCCCATTACCATACAGAACTGAACCTAACTGGGTCACACAAACAAGGGTTTGAATCTGGTGATCATCAATTGAACTGATCTAGTTCAATTGATCTGAATGAGATTCAATTAGGTTCAAGGAAATCGTGCTAGCACTCGATTGAACCTAACGTTCTTCTTTTACTATCATAAATAAGTTGTCCTGACTGAGCCAAAGGAGTTTGTGCTCAATCAGAGGCCTTCATATGGTCTGACTGGAGGTTGTCCAAGTCAGAAAAGGTTGTCTTATTTTGTAAGACATTACCTGCCATTTTTGGTCACCTGCCATTTCTTGTTCTTTGACTTTGGTCAAAAGTCTACCTTTGACTGGTCAAATGTTGACCATTGACACTTTGACTTTTGACCACATGTCATGCACCTATTGGAGAGCTGGTGGGGGCCTGTCCCCCTGCCAGAACCTGGCAAGGAGAAGGGGGTGCACGCCACCCTAGGCGTGTGCCCAAGTTGGAGGCGCCTAGGAGTCCTTGTTGGACAAGGACTCCATCTCCTTTTTGGATTCCAATTAGAGTTCTTCCTAAGAACCAACTTTGACTGGTCTTAGGCACCCTCTAAGGAGGAATCCAGGGGACTCTATTCCCACCAATCAGATTTAGATCTGATTTCACAAAGGGTTGTGATTGGTTGGGAAGAAGAGGAGTTGGATCACAGTAGTCTATAAATAAGACCCTGCGCCCAACTCAGATTCAATGAAGAATGATTGAATCAAATTCCCCATGCCCCAAGGCTGCCTCTCCCCTCCTTCCTCCATGCCAAACCACCTTCTCCCCTTGCTCTCCACGTCCAAAAGGAGTTTTGGATTTTTGGTGCGATTCCAGATCAAGAGAAAGGCGATCAAAAGCTAAGAAGGCTGCGCTGCTGCAAAGGACGACTGCTGATCTTCAAAAGGAGTTTTGAAGATCCTCCAGATCAGATCCAGATCTAATTTTTGGAGACGTGATAGAGAAGAAGAGGATCTCCAGATCCAGCCCGAGTGGATATCCGGTAGAGGCCAGGCGCTTGCGTGGCTAGATCCAGAACCTTCCGCTGCAAACAGGATCATCAATGGGTAATAGGATTACCCAAATTAGGTAAATTAAATTTGATTTAATTTATCCTTATTTTATTTTATTTATTAAAATAATAAGAATTAGATCTGAAACATCCCAAATCTGATATAGATCAAAGAAAAATTTTTTTGAAATATATCTCTTAATCTGATCAGATTTGAACGAACCTGAACCCGGAAATCAGGATTTCCCTTCACTATCTACCTTGGTAGATGAGGAGTAGCCCTATGATGATCATAAGATTGAGTCCATAGGCTTATAGCCATGGCAATGTGAAGATGATAGAAAGAGTTTTTATTAGGATTTCACATCAGACTTGAATCGAATGATCAATTCATATGACAGATGTTGGGTTGGACGAGTTTACCATAACTCTAATCCTGTCGGGGCTCAAGATAGAAGAACTCAATCACACAGGTAGCTGCATCGAGAGGTTCACCTTCAATTTTGATGGATTGCCATCATATACTACTAGGTGTCATTGGTGGATTTTGGAAGCAATTAGAATGATCTGGATGATCGATCATTCTAATTGAATGAATAAGAAAAGTTCTGATCCATCGAAAGGTATTTCGATGATGTCGATGATGGAGATCATGACATATCTCATTACTATATAGAACTGAACCTAACTGAATCATATAAATATGAGTTTGGGTGTGGATGTCATTAATTGGGCTAACCTAGTCCAATTGATATGGATTAGATCCAATCAGGTTCAAGGTAATCATGCTAGCACATGATTGAGCTTGACTTTCTCCTTCTATAATCTTCCTAATTCATCGCAATCAAGTCAAATTTGATTTGACTCATTCTTGGATTATGAATGGATTTATTTCTATCTAACTAAAACTTATCCAGATTAGATTAATTCTAGAAATAAATTTATTCTAAAATGCAATTAGACTAGGGTCAATGGTTGACCTAATTGAGAGAATTGAGGGTCATAGGTTTAGAGCTTCTTGGAGAATTCTTTGGGAATCTTTTTCCTCTAATTTTTGGGCATGAGATTGGCCTCGAGTCACACTTAGGGTCTGCCTAATTTGGTGATTTTTGGATCTACCTAGATTGGGCAAAGATAGAGTTTGATTTGGATCAAACTCTTGATATGGAAGGGTCCTAGGTGCAATGGACTCTTCCATATCCTTTCATGCTGCTACTTTATGGTGGGATTTTTGGTGTCAAAACAAGATAGGATCTGGTTTTTAACATGGAGATCAAAACTAAGAGTCCCAATCAATCAAACAAAGTGGTTTTTTTGTCAAAGGTGGCTCCTATATGCCGTAAGGTTTTTCTAAAAGAACCCTTGCACCAAAAGGTCTTCATGTGTGATCTCCCTTCCATGCCAAGGTGCTGCCGTCCCTACCATCCTCCATGCCCCCTTTGATCCTCTTCCTCTCTCTCTTCTACACACCTAAAGGTTGGGCACAAACAATGAAGAAGGTCCAAGGAGTTTGATGCAAAATTTAGGTTCTACGCGATGGTGTTCGTGAATCGAGCGCACTCCCTTCAAATTTATTTTTGAAGGATCTACAGATTAGATTTAGATCTGATCTTTTGAAGAATAGATTCATAAGGAGAAGACATCCAGAATGTGCCTGAGTGGACTCTAGTAGAGGCTAAGCACTTGCATAGGTAGATCCAGAACCTCGGATGATGATAGATCATCGATAGGGTAAAAGTAGTTAACCCAATGAAGGTATGAAAATTAAATCTAATTTAATTTTTAATTTTAGTTTCAATATCAAATCTTTAGGATCAAATCTGAGATGTCTTAGATCTGATGAAGACTTATTAGAAAAATTTTTAAAATGTCCTTTCAGATCTAATCAGATCTGAATGATCCTGTGGCAAAAAATAGGATTTTTCCTTCAACTGGTATTAGAGCTGCATTTGTAGTTCTTAAGATCAGATTTAGATCTAATTTTTATTTATAATTTATAATTTGATATTAAAAATTTTATATGTCACATCAGATATGATCAAATTTGAAATCAAAAAATTAAAATTTTAGATTCATATCAATAATGTATGAGATACAAATCTAGATTAGGTATAGAATTGTTCTAAGTGCAGTCTAGTATAATTTTTCCTTTAGATATGATTAAAATAATTTTTTAGATCCATTTTTTTTTATTTTTCTGATGTTATAAATGTTATAATCAGATCTAAAAAATAAAAAATTAAATTTTTAAATTTTTATATGAGATATAAATGATGCATGCCTAGACTAGTTGTAGAATAGTTCTATGAATTATCTAGAATAGGTTTTATTTGATGTGATCAATTTAAAACTTTATTTTATAGATATTATATATGATATATCAGATCTGAAAGCATGCATATATGATTTAATATTTGATACATGAGATGTATATAGAACATGCATGAATAGATCTATAATCTTATATTTGATATATGTTATGGATCTTAATCATTTATAGTTTAGTTATTATTTCTGATTAAGGCATTTCTCTTGGCCATCCGATCATAAGAGTAAGAAGAATTTAAAGACCCTCTCTTTTCATTCGATGGTGTGCTCTTATGGCATGTAGGGGTGTTGCGTGCTTGTCCTTAATCAAAAATTAAAAAAATTACTTTTTTGCAAAATCCTAGATCCTATAATCATAGAATTTTTTGCATGTTTCTATTTTTGAATCCAAACTTAAATAAGAATTAAGATTATAAAATTAATTACATCTAGGATGCTATGGGTTGGAGGATGGGTTGGGCTCAATATTTTGGATATGATGAGAGGCCTAATCAGGAATCCAATTCACGCAAATGATGGGTCTAACTTAACTAAGGAGTGGAGCAATATTCCAGGTATGGTGAGCTTCATGAATTAGAGATCAGGTTTGGGTGCACCATGATTAGTGAATCATTGGACAAGAGTTATCCACTTATTGGTTGACCCATCATCAATAACTATTAGGTAAGGTGGTGACACAATCGGTGGGACCGCACCACCCACTAGAAATTAATTGATCATGAAGATTTTCACATCTCTACCAAGAAAGTGTAGGAATTCGAGAAAATAGTGAGAGCCTAATTTATTTTAAAAATAAAATTTTTAAATAAATTGGTCAAGTCTAATTATAAATCTAACTAAAAACTTTGACTCTCTATAGAAAAATATCTGCGTTCAATCTACTAGCCCATATGCTGGACACCCACAGATTGATTGGACCTAATTACAAGGATTGGCTCCAAAACTATAAAATTATTTTGGATTTCAAAAAGTAGACTCATGTATTGGACCAGGACCCCCCACCTTACCATCCCATCCATCTACTGAACAGAGATCATCTCTAAAAAAATGTACACATGAAGATAATAAAGCTAGGTACTACATGTTGGGCTTGATGTCTAATGAGCTTCAGTGCCAACATGAAGACATCAAGACTACTCGCTAAATATTGGCTCACCTATAAGAGTTGTTTAGTGAGGAGAGTCGTACAGCTAAGTATCAAGTCACTAGAAGACTTTTTAAGGCTCAAATGGGTGATGGGTAGTCGGTCCAAGATCTTTGTCTGATGATGATCAAGAACATAGAAGAGCTTGAGAAGCTTGATGACAAGCTAGATAGAAACTTGCAAATTGATGTGATCTTGCAGTCCTTGACTGATGCATATGGGTAGTTTATTATGAACTTCCATATGCATAAGCTGTAATGTACTTTAGCTGAATTGATGAACATGCTGGTTACTGCTGAGCTTTCTTTGAAAGGTTTAAAGTGCTCAATTTTTGCTATAGAGTAGACTTCCTCCAAAAGAAAGTCTTTTGGAAAGAAGAAGTGAAAGTATGAAGATAGGAAGAAGGAAAAGGAAGAGCCGAAGAAGAAGGCCGTGGATAAAGAAATATATTTTGATTACAACGCCGACGGCCATTGAAAGCGAAACTATCCTTTATACTTGGATAGCCTAAAGAACAAGGAGGCAGGTCCTTCTGAAGGTATGCTCATAATTGAGTCTAATCTTATGATTTTTTCTACATCCAGTTGGGTGCTTGACTCTAGTTTTAGTACTCATTTATGCACTTCTATGCATGGTTTTGAGGAGAGTAGGAGGTTGAGGGATGGTGAAATGATCCTGCATGTCGGAAATGGAGCAAGAGTTGCTACTTTGGTTGTAGTAACCTACCCTCTTCGACTACCATCAAGATTAGATTTAGTATTTAGGAACTATTTTTTTGTACTTGCAGTAAGTAGGAATTTAATTTTTGTTTCTTGTTTAGCATAGGAAGGCTATGTAATTAGTTTTCTTAAGGACCATTGTAATATTCTTTTTGAAAGAAATAAAATTACAAGTGGTTTCTTTATTAATGGTCTCTACTAGTTACATATTGATGTCTCTATTTTTAATATCGAGCAAAACATGAATGCCGTAGGATCAAAGCGACCTAGAGATAGTCTAAATGATAGGCATCTTTAGCACCTTAGGCTAGATCATATAGCAGAAGATAGAGTTAACAAATTAAAAAATTCTAGGCTATTGAGTCTGTTGACTTTCAAATCATATTCGATTTATGAATCATGCCGGCAAAATGACCAGGCTTTCTTTTATAGGACATGGAAAAAGAGCCACAGACCTGCTTGTCTTGGTACACACAGATATGTACGATCTATTTGATGTATCAGTCAGAGGCAATTATATCTACTTTATCACCTTTATCAATGATTTATCTTGGTACGGATATGTGTATTTGATGCGACATAAGTCTAATGTTTTTAAAAAATTCAAAAAATTCAGACTCGAAGTAGAAAAAAATAGAAAAACTCATTAAGATTCTTCAACTAGATCAAAAAGGCGAATGCCTTAGTCGAGAATTCTTGGACTATCTCAAAGATAATGGCATAATCTCATAATGGACTCCATCTAGAATGTCTCAACTTAATGAAATTTTAGAATGGATAAATCAGATCTTGTTAGATATGATCCGATCCATGATGAGCTTTACAGACCTTCCTAATTTTCTTTGGAGACATAGTCTAATGACCATAATATATTTACTAAAAGAGTTTTCTTAAAAAACATTCCAACCACACCGTATGAGATATGGCATGATAAGAAATCAAGTCTGAGTCACGTCAGAATTTGGGATTGTCCGGCTCATGTCAAGAGACAATAGGTGGACAAGTTAGAGTATAAATCCTTTAGAGCTCGATTTATTGGATATCCTTAAGAGTCATTAGGATATTACTTCTATTTTCAAGAAGACCATAATGTAATTATGAGTCGACATGCTACCTTTCTTGAAAAATAGTTTATTCAAGATGGTGACATCGGGAGATAGATTAGGCTCAAGGAGAATGTCTCTGAATATAAACAAGCTAAGGAACCTATTGAATTCAATTAGATTGAGCTAGTCCAAACGCTACCTCCTCCACCTCAAAAATCAACTAGGGTTTCCCATCCTCCTGAAAGATACTTAGGTACAATTTTAGAAGATGTTGAAAAAATATTTCTCATGAAAAATGGGGTTCATGGTGATGATCCCACGATGTGTGACGAGGTGATATCAGATATCGACTCTAAGAAATGGTTAGAGGCAATGAGGTTAGAAATTGACTAAATATGCTCGAACCAAGTCTAGATCTTGGTAAATCCATCTGAAGGTATAGTACCTATTGGATATAAATAGATCTTCAAAAGAAAGATAGGTGTTGATGGAAATGTAGAGATATTCAAAGCAAAACTCATAGCGAAAGGGTATAGTCAACACGAAGGTGTTGACTATAAAGATACTTTTTTGCCAGTAGCCATGCTCAAATCCATCCACATATTGCTTACTATTGCAGCCTATTTTAATTATGAAATATGGCAGATGGACATGAAAGCAATGTTCTTAAATGGATATTTTGATGAAGGTATCTACATGGAATAGCCACTTAAAATCACATCTAGTGATGATGATCATAAAGTATGCAAGTTGCAAAGATCCATATATGAACTTAAGCAAGCATCTCGGAGCTGGAATGCTCATTTAAATAATGTGATCAAATTATTTGGTTTCATCAAAAATTAGGAGGAGTCGTGTGTTTTTAAAAGTTAGTGGAAGCATTATTGTCTTTCTTGTACTATACATGGATTGTTGGGAATATGTCCCAAAGTCAATCATCAGCCTGTTGATAGTTATGCTACTTATTGTACTTGTATATGAATTATCAAATAATAAAAGTTATTTTAGCATTTTTCATCATAAATTCTATTATCTTCTAATGAACTCCTGTGTTGTGATGAAGTCCTTAGGACTATCTAGATTTGACAAAGAAGGATTTGTCATTCAGTCCTTAAATTGTTCACGATCAAAAGATACGTTGTTACTTAGGTCGACAATGTTTATCGAGTATAGGTCGTTGTGTGCCATATAGGTTGGTTGTCCTCATAACTAAGGAGTGTTGAGACATTAACATGGCATGCAAGTGAGATATATTGATACATCTGCACTGAACGTGATCAACTCTAGAGCTTTTCTTCCGTCAAGATTAGCCCCAAAGAATATAGGTATAAGTGTCTCTTAGACCTGAGACCACCATGGTGACTTGCAAGCAACTCATCGTACTTAGGTACCGGACTATCTAAATTCTTAATTCAATGATGAAAGGCTACTGGGTGCAGTCAAGTACTTGACTTGTTGGTGTGTGAGTCAAGATGGGATTGATCCCTCCAAGTGTTGGAGCAAGTGCATTGCTATATTTCAATTAAGCAAATCCTCGGTCGTGGTAGTCCATATGATGGATGCTAAATTTTGAAATACAATGTAGATGAATTTTAGGATTGACAATAAACCCTAGATCATCCTTTTGAGCATCATGATCAAGGGGATGAATTATATGGTAACCATATTCCACAAGTTCGTCATTATCGCGTTGCGATTTTTCGACCTATCTGGATGTTGGGTACCATTGCTAGATGGTCACATCGGTTGGTATAGAAAATTAGTTCCTATGCTACCGACTTACAATTCAAACCTATGGGGTCACATACATAATTAGTTCCTACCTGATCTGATGGCTGATCATGAGTCTTGATGACCTCAGACATTGTGGTCAAGAGTCCCACTGGACTGAGACTCTATGACCAAGAGTTTCACTAGACTGGGACTCTGAGTCCTACTCATCTAGGACTCTCTCAAAAGTCTTAATAGTCTGGGACTCTAAGATCGCAAGTTCCATTCATTTCCAATACTGGGTTCAAGAGTCCCACTGGATTGGGACTCTTCAGGAGTTTCATGTTGATGAAACTCTATTGCCCAGTAACCCATCTGATTTAGACTCAAATATTTTTAAAGAATTAATTAACAATTTAATTACTGATTAGCTTAATTTGATTGAGCAATGAGGATTCGATCAAGTTCGATTGAATTTGATTCAATTGGGTTAGACCCGATCAGGTCATGAGATGACCTAATCGCTATGGGAGTTTTGACCCTAATTTAATCAGGGCCTGGACCTAATTAATTTCTAATTTAATTAAAATTTTATTGGATTAGGATAAGCCTAATATGGTTCAGTTTAACCTGGTCTAATTGAGTCTAGATTAATTGGTTTGGTTGAAATCAATTAGGACCAAGTCAAATGAAGTTTGAATTCAAACTCTCTCATGCGCCCACCATTTTTGACTTTTTCATTCTTGTTCCATGCCTAAAATTTTTTGTACATAACTTTTCTATCACCTAGAAGGTTTCTGTGCCCCCTCTCTTATCTACTTTTGATCTGGTCCAAGGGTTGGACCGATTCAAAGTAAGTTGAGTTTTGAATTCAACTCAGCTTGTTGGAGGTTGGAACCAATCCAACCTTATCTGCTTCCCACGCCCTCCCTTTTGTTTATCTAATATTTTTGGAGAAATAAAAATGTGTGAATGTAGAATGAGAGTCCTTCTACATGTTAAACATATGGGAGGAGGAGTTGGATAAAGATAAGAAGCTCATTTGATTTTTGAAATCAAGTGTATGGTTAAAACCTCCCAACCACTCGACCCTTATCTTTTTCCACGAGATTTTCCCATGGTATTCACGTCAATAAATTATGAGAATTTTTATGAGTGTATTATCATGGGTTAGAATTATGTGGTAAAACTTTTAGAGTGATTGGTCATTAGTTTTGGATGAAAAAAAATCTCAGAGTGGAGGTAAGTAGGGTCGTACTGCACTTTACATTTCCCTCATGCCTCTCTTCTCTTCTAATTTTTTTCTTTAAGGATACCCAATTTTTAGATATGATCTAAATAGAGTTTATAGATCCAAGAGTAATATTTCTACAAAAACTTATTTCATAGAAAAACTTCACACAGAGAGAGCGTGATAGGATTTTTAGTGTGTTAGGGTTTTGGGGTCGAGTGAAACCCTTATTTTGGGAATCTGGGTTTGGGTGGAGAGATCGAGTGCTATGAGTATTGGATCACCACCAAATTTGAAACACCTCTTCATCATCCTCCAATATTTTTATTCTATTTTTTTAGAGTATCTAAAAAATCAAAAAGTATATAATCAGTCGAATCGATCGTGATCAACCGTTGAAGGCCCCGATAAGGAGCTAACACTCTGGTGGAGCTGGTCGGGATCAAAAGCTCCATGTGAATCATTCATAGAGGTTGGACGAGTGTGCAGCTACAACATAACACCATAACTTTTTTTGATGGATTCAGATCGTGGAGATCAGCTATCCATAAAAAGGTATTGAGTTCTGAACTTGTATCGATCAATAGATTTGATTTGTTGATTGAATGCATTTTATTTTTCTATCATATATTAGCATGTTTAGATCCTGAGTAGAGTTTATTTGATATGATCAATGCATACATAGTATTAATTTTAGATTAATATTTACTTCTGCTTCTATTTTATTTGAAAAAAATTTTGAAAATGCATGCTTAAACCCTGCACGATTTTCTTCAAATGGTATCAGAGCGAGGTTTGCTAAACATGATATGCTTGCATATTTTAGATTGAAAATTTTGATTTAATCTAAATATTAATCTAATAATTTAATTAATTAGATCTAAAAATTAAAATCTAGATTGCATGTACTGCAGGTTATCCTGCTGTAGGATTTACCCCCTACAGTGAAAAAATTATCCTGGTATGTTGCTGATCTATATCGTTAATCATAAAATCTTAGATTTAATCTAATATTTTTATGATTTGATTATATTAGGCTTTAATCTGATTTATGATCATAAATGCATAATTAGATAAAGTTTGATTCATGATTTAGTATTATGTAGTGTACATAGTTTCAGATTAAATCCTACAACTAGTATTGTTTATGAATTGAGCCGATTCAATTTTAAAGTGAGTCAACTCAATTGTTGAATAATATTAAGTTGTAAAGAACCTTTTAAAAATTTAAAAAATATTATCAAAATATCCAATCCTAACCCACAGCCCATAAACTTAATTAAATATTAAGTATAATGATTTAGTATCTAAAATTGTGAATTAAGACTCTAAGTCATCAATCATAAAATGTGGGTTTTTGGGTTAGTTGAATTAGATCCATAAATTAGGTTAGACCTAAGGTTAGTTAAAGAGTGGACTAAATTAGAGTAATTGATCAAATCTAATTAAATGTTAATTTAGATTAGGTCAAGGACTCTATAGACTCAATTATAATAGTTGTAGTTGGTCAAGTCCATGCCTTTAATGAGGACCAAATGGACTTGATTTTTGGCTACACGGTCGAACCCAAAATTACTAGGTTGGTCAAAGTAAAACTAGTAAACTGGATGGTGTCTAAGGTAAGTTTGGCAATTTGATCGGTGATTTTTAATTGAGAGCTACTCGCATTGATTCAATTTTTGATGAATTAATGGCATATCCCTTCTACTGATCTCACTTACCTGGCCATCCTGGTGAGTTAGGTTTTAATCACTTGGTGATTCGGGCTCATCCATGTCAATTAAGTCAATCAGTCTTATTGATTTAGGTGCTCTTAATGCCGGCTTAGATTAGATCCTTTTTTATCTGACTTATTGAAGTTAGAGGGAGAATCAAAATTAGCTCGCTTTTCTTAAATATGTTAACTAAATCCTCTAAAATTATTAGATCCTTAAAAATAAAATAGTTATATAGATAACTAAATCATAGCCTTCCACTAAGTTGAGTGATAATAGGTTCATTAATTTGATAATCACTGGAAACCCAAAAGCCTGGTGCTTATTGACTAATGAAATTATCATTCATAAAATGATGATTTGGTTAAGTCTTTCTGATAGTGGTTTGGTTGACCGACCAAAGTCAGACCTGATCATTTATTGATTAGATAAGATCAAATATGGTCATGTTAATGGTTGGACCTAACCAGACCTTTTCACTGGAGGCCAAAGCCTACTGATTAGATCTCCGGGGCAAAATTGATATTACTAAAAAAAGTTTAGAGAAGTAATTGGTTTTGAACCTATCCATAGGTGCACATGGGTTGACCAACCAAAGTTGGACTTGTGTGTAGTCTATGTGGATTTTAGTACCCACTAAGGAATTAAAGTAATTCCTCAAATTGGAGGTAGAGACTACCTATAAAATAGTGGGAGAACCTTTAAACTAAAGTCCAAGTCTTTAGGATAATTGATTCATACACTAATTAGATTTGGTTTTTCTTATTATGCAGAAATGGCCACTAACCTGTCGCTCTGGTCATTGTTAGACAATGACAAATTAATGGGACCCAACTATGATAGCTAGTATAGTAAGTTGAAAATCGTCCTGGAGCATGAGTGGATCCTTTATGTTGTAATGGATCCTGTACCTGAGGAGCCAGCTTCGAATGCTAAAGGTGCAATCCAAGATACTTATTAGAAGTAGCTCAATGACCGCACCATCGTTCGGTGTATAATGCTGGCGGTAATGAACGATGAGTTCAACCATAGGTCTGAAAATGCCCAGCCACAAAAGTTGCTTCAAATATTGAACAACTCCTTTAGCACGCTTGACGACATTGAAAGGCACAAAATAAGTTATGCTATTTTCAACACTCAGATGAGGGATGGGGCCTCAATCACTGATCATGTATTGTACATGATCGAGATGATTAAGCACCTTAGGAAGCTGGGCTTTTCCTTGCATGAGCAGCTCGGTAAGGATGCGATCCTTAATTCCTTGCCCAAGTTCTTCATCCCCTTCCTAACATATTTTAGAATGACAAAGCCTACAGTCAACTACCATGGATTGTTGGGATTATTGTAGAACTTTAAGAAGGATCATTAACTCCACAAGGAGATGATGAATGTAGTGGGAGGGTCTTCTTTTGGTCGTTGACTCTTTGAGAAAAGGAAGAAGAACAAGAAGAAGAACAACAAGAAGGTGCAACCAAACACTAGGATGACTGCTCAGGATTGGACCATGAAGCGCAAGCCCGATCAGAGCCAGGCAGAGTGCTTCTTCTGTAAGAAGCAGGAGCACTGGAAGAGGAACTATCCTCTGTACATTACCTTCCTGGATCTGAATAGACTGAGGAAGAAGCAAGTGGTTGCTGAGCAAGGTAATTATATGATAACACCTTACAATTTTTTCTTATTTGATTCTACTGTCTGGGTATTAGATACTGGAAGCCTTTATCATATTTGTAATTCTATGCAGGGCTTGCAGGTCAATAGAAGATTTGATCAAGGTGAGAGGTTCCTGAACATTGAAGATGGAAGACAAGTTCTAATTCTAGCTTTAGGAATCATGAACCTTATAATCAATTCAAATAAAGTTATTCTTAATGAATGCCATTATTGTCCAACTTTCTTATTGAATGTCATTTCTGTAGGCCTTTTGGCCATGAATGATTTTAAAATATCAATAAAAGAAAAATTTTATAATATCATTTTGAATGGTGTTATAATTTTGATTGGACAATTGAATAATGGAATTTATTTGCTTTCTATGCCTATTAACGTGGTTCAATCCTTCGATAAATGCCCTAGAATTAGTGATGTGTCTGATGTCTACCCTTGGCACTATAGGCTAGGTCATATTAGCAAGAATAGAATTAACAGGTTAGCTCAAGAAGGAATTCTTGAGGTTAGTGATTGTGAATGACTTCCGACTTGTTAGTCCTATCTTCTTGGTAAGATGACCAAGTCATCTTTTACTGGAAAAGGTGAATGAGCCACTGAACTCCTAAGTCTAGTACATTCGAATGTATGTGGACCCATAAGCTCAAGTGCTAGAGGTGGATACTTCTACTTCATAACCTTCATAGATGACCTATCGAGATATGGGTATGTCTGTTTAATGAAGCATAAGTCAGAGTCATTTGAAATGTTCAAACTATTTCAAAATGAGGTAGAAAAGCAAACTAGGAAGAGTATTAAAACTCTTTGGTCTGACCGAGGGGGTGAGTACCTTTTCAATGAGTTTCTGACATATCTTGGGGAGAACAGGATTCTCTCCCAATGGACCCCTCCTGGAAAACCATGACATAATGGTGTGTTTGAAAGGAGAAATCGAATCTTGTTGGACATGGTTCGATCCATGATGGGATTTACTAGTTTGTCAATCTTCCTATGGGGATATGTGCTTGATTCAGCTTATTACATTCTAAATAGGGTTCCAAGTAAATCTATTAATAAAACACCATATGAGATATGGATAGGGTGTAAGCTAATGCTTTCACACCTTAGGGTTTGGGGGTGTCTGGCTTATGTCAAATGTTTAATGACAGACAAGCTTGGACCTAGGTCTGATAAGTATAGTTTTATAGGTTATCCAAAAGAAATTAAAGGTACTACTTCTACCTTGCTGATGAGCAAAAAGTGTTTGTCAGCCTTAAGGCAGTCTTTCTAGAAAAGAACTTCCTTGGTGAAGGATCTAATGTCTTTAAGGTCGAACTTGATGAAGTATGATAGGTGGAAGAACAGACATAAGTTATTGAAATAGAGTTGGATCTGATTAGATCAGACTTAGAACCCATTGTAGATGCACCCTTAAAGCGATCTGGTAGAGTACCACGTCAATCGGATAGATACTATGATTTTTTGGTCCGAAATGGGGATCCTATTAAACTCGATGGGAACGATCAGGACCCAACCACCTATATGGATGCAATGTAGAGATCCGACTCTAAGAAATGGCTTGAGGCCATGAAATTTGAAATGGAATTCACGAAGGTCAATGATGTATGGACATTGGTTGACCCATCCAAAGGGATAAAACCCATAGGATGTAAGTGGGTCTTCAAAAGAAAAAGGAACATAGATGGAAAGGTGGAGATCTATAAAGCCCATCTGGTTGTCAAGGGATATCGTTAACATTATGGTATTGACTATGATAAGATGTTCTCTCCTGTGGCAATGCTCAAATTCATTCGGATTATGCTTGCCATTGCTGCCCATCTGGACTATGAAATCTAATAGATGGATGTAAAAATAGCTTTCCTAAATGAAGAGCTGGATGAAGAGGTGTATATGATACAGCCTGAAGGATTTACATCCATAGATGAGTCTAAGGTGTGTAAGCTTCAAAGATCTATTTATGGACTAAAGCAGGCATCTCGAAGCTGGAACATATGACTTGATAGAATAATCAAAATGTATGGCTT
Source organism: Cocos nucifera (assembly GCA_006176705.1). Classification (NCBI taxonomy): domain Eukaryota; kingdom Viridiplantae; phylum Streptophyta; class Magnoliopsida; order Arecales; family Arecaceae; genus Cocos; species Cocos nucifera. The sequence continues at coordinate 34,355 of QRFJ01006061.1, read as the reverse complement.
CGTTAAGAATGAAGAGGAGCCCTGCATATATAAGTGGGCTAATGGTTCAGCAATAGTATTCCTAGTATTGTATGTGGATGACATTCTCTTAATTAAAAATGATGTTCCTGCAATGTATGAAATAAAGATCTGGCTGTCCTCATAGTTCTCCATGAAAGATCTGAGAGAAGCTTCCTACATCCTAGGGATGAAGATCTATAAAGATAGATCTAAAAGGTTGCTTGGATTGTCCCAGTCTACATATATTGACACTATACTAAAATGATTCAGCATGAAGAATTCCAAGAAAGGTTATCTATTGATAGGCCATGGAATTTCTCTTTTAATGAGGGATTGTCCGACAATACCTCTAGAAAGAGACCATATGAGTAGAATACCATATGCTTCGATAGTGGGTTCTATCGTGTATGCCATGATATGTACACAATCAGATGTGGCATACTCACTACGGGTAGTGAGTTGATACCAATCTGATCTAGGAGAGAACCACTGAAAGATTGTTAAAACCATCCTAAAGTATTTAAGAAATACTAAGAACTAGTGGCTTATATATGATGAATCGAACTAGAAACTGGTAGACTTCACAGACTCCAATTTTCAGTCTGATCATGATGATAGCAAGAGTGTGTCAGGATATATATTCACCCTTAATGGTGGGGCCATTTGTTGGAAGAGTTCCAAGCAACACACTATGGCTAATTCGGTTTGTGAGGCAAAGTATGTCACTGCATCAGATGTTGCCAAAGAAGCGGTGTGGCTGAGAAAATTCATCATCGAGCTTTGAGTAGCACCCTTCCTTGATGGTTCAGTTCTGCTCTATTGCGATAGCTCTAGAGCCTTTGCTTAAACGAAGGAACCTAAGGCACACCAGCGAATAAAGCATATTCTGCACCGCTTCCATCTTGTCTGAAAAATTATGGATCGAGGTGATGTTGACCTTCAGAAGATCGATGGAAAGAAGAACCTGATCGATCTATTAACTAAAGCTATTACGGTGAAGGAGTTCAACAACTTCAAGTTGAAGATAGGTATTGATACTGCACCAATTGGCTTTAGTCCAAGTGGGAGATTGTTGGAAATATGTTCTAAAACCAATCGTCAGTCTATTGACGGTTGTGCTACTTATTGTACTTGTATATGAATTATCAAATAGTAAAAGTTATTTTAGCATTTTTCATCATAAATTTTATTTTCTTCTAATGAACTTCTGTGTTGTGATGAAGTTCTTAGGACTATCTAGATTTGACAAAGGAGGGTTTGTCATTTAGTCCTTAAATTGTTCATGACCAAAAGATATGTTGTTACTTAGGATGACAACATTTATCGAGTATAGGTTGTTGTGTGTCATATAGGTTGGTTGTCCTCATAACCAAGAAGTGTTAAGACACTGGCATAGCATGCAAGTGAGATGTATGGGTACATCTACATTGAACGTGATCAACTTCGGAGCTTTTCTTCCATCAAGATTAGTCCTAAAGAATATAGGTATAAGTATCCTTTAGATCTGAGACCACCACGGTGACTTGCAAGCAACTCACTGTACTTAGGTACCAGACTACATGAATTTCTAATTCAGTGATGAAAGGCTATTGGGTGTAGTTAAGTACTTGGCTTATCGGTGTGTGAGTCAAGATGGAATTGATCCCTTCAAGTGTTGGAGTAAGTGCATCGCTGTATTTCAATTTAGCAAATTCTTGGTCAGGGTAGTCCATATGATGGATGCTAAATTTTGAAATACAATGTGGATGAATTTTAGGATTGACAGTAAACCCTAGATCATCCTTTTAAGTATCGTGATCAAGAGGATGAATTATATGGTAACCATATTCCACAGGTTCGTCATTGTTGCGTTGCGACTTTTCGACCTATCCGAACGTCGGATACCACTGCTAGATGATCGCATCGATTGGTATAGAAAATTGGTTCTTATGCTACCGGCTTAGGATTTGAACCTATAAGGTCACACACATAAGGAGTTCATACCTAATCTGATGGCTGATCATGAGTCTTGTTGACCTAGGACACTACGGTCAAGAGTCCCACTGGACTGGAACTCTATGACCAAGAGTCCTACTGGATTGGGACTTTGAGTCCTACCATCTAGGACTCTTTGATCAGGAGTTCCACTGGTCTGGGACTCTAAGATCGTGAGTTTCATTCATTTGAGACATTGGGTTCAAGAGTCCCACTGAATTGGGACTCTTAAGGAGTTTCATATTGAGGACTCTGTTGCCCGGTAATCCATCTGATTTAGACTCAAATATTTTTGAAGGATTAATTAGTAATTCAATTATTGATTAGCTCAATTTGATTGAGCGATGAGGATTCGATCAAGTTCGATTGAATTTGACTCAATTGGATTTGACCCGATCAGGTCATGAGATGATCTAATCGCTATGGGAGTTTTGATCCTGATTTGATTAGAATTTGGATCTAATTAATTTCTAATTTGATTAGAATTTTATTGATTAGGTTAAGCCTAATTTAGTTGGATTTGACCTAGTCTAATTGGGTCTAGATTAATTAGTTTGGTAGAAATCAATTAGGACCAAGTCAAATGAAGTTTGAATTCAAACTCTCACATGTGCCCACCATTTTTGATTTTTCCACTCTTGTTCCATGCCCAAAATTTTTTGTACATAACTTTTCTTTCATCCAGAAGGTTTTTGTGTCCCCTCTTTTATCTACTTTTGACCTGGTCCAAGGGTTGGATCGGTTCAAAGTAAGTTGAGTTTTAAATTCAACTCAGTTTGTTGGAGGTTGGAACCAATCCAACCTTATCTGCTTCCCATGCCCTCCCTTTTATTTGTCAAATATTTTTGGAGGAACAAACATGTGTGCACATAGAAGGAGAGGCTTTTTGTGTATTAAACACATGGGAGGAGGCGGTGGATAAAGATAAGAGGCTCATTTGTTTTTTGAAATCAAGTGAGTGGTTAAAACCTTCCATCCACTCAACCCTTATCTTTCTCCATGCACTTTTTCCATGGTATTAAAGTCAATAAATTATGCAAATTTTTATGCATGCATAAGAAGGGATTAGTATTGTGTGGTAAATATTTTAGAGTGATTGAATATTAGTTTTGTTTGAGAAAAATCTTGGAGTGAAGGTTAGTAGGGTCCTGCACCACTTTACTTTTCCCCCATGCCTCTCTTCTCTTGTAATTTTTACCTTTAAGGATACCCAATTTTTAGATATAATTTAAATAGGGTTTATATACCTAAAAGTCATCTTTCCTTAAAAACTTATTTCATATAGAAACTCCACACAGAGAGGGCATGATAGGATTTTTAGTGTGTCAGGGTTTTTGGGCCGAGTGAAACCCTAGTTTGGGAATTTGGGTTCGGGTGGAGAAATCGAGTGCTGTGAGCATCAGATCAGCACCAAATTTGAAACACCTCTTCATCATCCTCCAATATTTATGTTCTAATTTTTTGGAGTATCTAAAAAATTAGAAGGTATACGATCGATCGGATCGATCATGATCAGCCATTGAAGGCTCCAACGAGGAGCTTGCACTCCGATGGAGCTAGTCGGGATCAGGAGCTGCATATGGACCATCCATAGAGGTCGAATGAGTGTGTGGCTATAGTATAATACCACAACTTCTTTCGATGGATTCAGATCATGGAGATAAGCTATCCGCAAAAAGGTATCGAGTTCTAAACTCGTATTGATCAATAGATTCGATTTGTTGATTGAATACATTTTATTTTTCCATCACATATTAGCATGTTTAAATCCTGAGTAGAGTTTATTTGATACGATCAATGCATACATAGCATTAATTTTAGATTAATATTTACTTTTGCTGCTATTTTATTCGAAAAAGTTTCAAAAATGCATGCTTAAACCCTGCGTGATTTTCTTTATGGATGACATCCTTCTTATTGGAAATGATATTCCCATGTTGACTACGGTCAAAATATAGTTATCTGAAGAGTTCTCTATAAAAGACCTAGGTAAAGCGTCCTTTATATTGATAATAAAGGTCTATAAAGATAGATCGAATAAGATACTAGAACTTTCACAGAAGATGTACATAGAGGAGGTGCTAAAGAGATTTAGCATGGAAAACTCTAAAAGAGGTTTAGTACCCTTTAGACATGGCATTTATCTCTCCAAGAAAATATGTCCAAGCACACCTAAGGAGATTGAATATATGAGCTATGAGGATTTATGGTGTTCCCAAGCCTTGGAAGGCCATGGGAGGAGTCAGGGTGTTGGCTCCAAAGATTCCAGAGGCTTGGTTGGTGCTTCATAGACCTGAGGCACAAGGTGAAGCAAGGAACCAAAGTTGGAGAATCAAGAAACTAAAGCTGGAGAATCAAGACTGCAAAAAAAGAATTTTCTATAGGTTAGCCGGCTCAGTCTAAAATTGGATTGGCTAAGTCTCAGAACATAGAAAAAATAGACAGCTGTGCATTCGAAACTACTGGCATGGCATAGGACTGGATCGGCTCAGTCTTGGCATGGCACAGGACTAAATCGACTTAGTTTTAGACTAAGCTAACCTAGTGAAACTTAGCTGGCTCAGTGTTGAGACTAAGCCGACTCAATGCGCAGGCAGAGTTATGCGAGGGTCTATTTTAGGCTAGGATTTGGGTTGATCCTAGGGGTCTTAAGGCCTAGTTTGAGAGATCTTAAGGTGGCTAATACATGTATGGGTCGGGTCTAGATCCAGAGGATGAAAGCATGGGAGACATGGGTGTATATGGGCTCAGTGAGTTCTTTTATGTTTGGATTAGCCAGGAAAGTTTTTTTGGTCGGGCCTAATGGCTATGTATAAATACATAGGTTGTATTAGGATTTCATTATGCAGTGAATAGAGTGAAACACAGACCTTTTATCCCTCAACTCTCTTCTTCTCTTCTTTCTAGAGTTGCCATCCTAGGTTCTTAAAGAAGCCCTAGAAAAGAGGGTGTCTCCCTCAAGCCTAAGGAGGAAGGCACCCCATCACAGATCTGGGTGGAGGATCGATGGTTTGCTATCCATAGAGAATGTCACTGGTTCCTTCAAATCCATGCTAGAGATCAAGAGCTTCCGTAATACGATATTGATGCTTGTGATGCCAAGGTGGATGATTGGCATTTGAGCAATATCATGGGTCTACAATATGGTATCAGAGCTAGGTGATGCCTGGAATATTGTGGACCGTAATATGGTATCAGAGCTAGGTGATCCCTGAAACTTTATGGAATGCAACATGGTATTAGAGCCAAGTTTCAGAGCCTAATGGTGCATGGAAAGAGCCAGATTTCAAAGCCTGATGGTGCATGGAAGTGAAGGAGAAGTCGTACAAGGTGAAATCAAAAATCTACACTAGGATTTCATGGTATGTCTCAAATCTACCTTGTTGTTGCTATGGTTTGGCCAATCGGGAGTAGCGAGTCGAAGGTGGAGATTGAGAGGATTTATGGAAAGAGATTTTCTTGAGATGGAAGGACTTGGTGCATGATTTGTTGATCGATCGTGGTGGAATGGTCGGGATGTGTAATGGTTATGTGACAGGTAGGGAGCGCTGGAGTGTTGCAGTAGTGCTTCCCTAAAGATGCAGGACTGAGAAAGGCTCGTTGATGCAGCAGCCGAGGAAGGTATCTCAGTGGAGAGCATCAGGGTTCTCTAAAAAGATGGGCAGTGTAGGGCTATTGAAGAGAGGTTTTCCAAGGGGTAATGATCGAAGGAAGGCTGAAGAAGTGACTATACGTCCTTCGATGTCTGAAAGGCAAGAAAGTAATCGGAGATGTATTCAGCGATTTGACTAGAGCATGGATTTGCGAAGCCTTGAGAGTGATGGAGATGGATGATCCATGGAGGTCCAGTAAGTTAGGGTTGGATGGCTGTAGAGCGGCATAGAGATGAGTCAGGGAGCATTGGAGTGCTGCAAGAGCGCTACCCTGGAGGTATGGGGCTGAGAGAGGCTCAGTGATGCAGCAGTCGAGGAGTGTGTCATAGCAAAGAGTGTTAATGGTATCTCAAAGAAATTGGGTGTTGGTCTCAAGGAGAGTCAGGAGCTCTCAGACTATCGAAAGTATCATGGATCAGGTTTCTTCTGTAGGAGCACCAAGGAGAGTCACGGTTCAGGTGGAGGATGGTTTTTCGAGCACAACTGAAGCAATGGTTGGTGTAGGGGCAGAAGAGAAGGACTAGGGTAAAATTTTCTAGGGTTCAGTCGCTAGATTTAAAATAGTTGGATGAGCTCTTGGGTTTTGGAGGTGCCCATAGATTACGGAGGTATCCGAGATAGCTTCGAAGAGGGCCGCAGAGTGTAGAGGGTTCGAAGGGGCAGCGACGGTGTTCAAGGAACAATGATAGGCCCAATAGTGTAGTGTTGTGTGGTTGGCCTCGAGGGACTCGGTGACAAAGTCAGCTTCTATGGCATCAAGTGGACTTTGGATATAGGTGGAGCTCCACAGTGGTGGCTTCATAATTGGAGAGAAAATTTGACATGAGTTTAGAGCGTCGGTGATGCATAGTTCTAGGTGGAGCGGCGTGCGCAGGTGGACAGGCATAGTTCTGAGGAGATCATGTCAGATGGTACAGCATGTGCTGGTGTAGAAATGTTGTAGGTTCTTCAGAAAAGTTTAGAGAAAGTGATGCAGCTACTAAGCAGAAGGGATCCTATAATTTCAAGATGGTGCCAAGAAGCAAGCACAGGTTTTCAGCGGTGGAGGCGATCATCCCAAAGGCCTCAAGGGTGCACAACAGTTGAAGAGGATTGGCAGAGGCGATGTTTGTATAGGGGTTGTCGAGTGTGCAGGAACAGCGGAATCATGCAAGAGATCATTGTCGAGGGGTTTGCCAAGGCTTGAGGCACCAAGGTGGAGATTGTGAGAATTTATGGTGCTCCCAAGCCTTGGAAGGCCATGGGAGGAGTCAGGGTGTTGGCTCCGAAGATTCCAAGGGCTTGGTTGGAGCTTCATAGACTTGGAACATAAGATGAAGCAAGGAACCAAAGCTGGAGAATCAAGATTGTAGAAAAAGGATTTTCTACAGGTTAGCCGGCTCAGTCCAAAACTCGATTGGCTAAGTCTCGGAGCACAGAAAAAATAAAGGGCTGTGTGTTCGGGACTGCTGCCACGACATAGGCTGGGTTGACTAAGTTTCAGACTGAGTCGACCCTGTGAAACTTAGCCAGCTCAATGTTGAGACTGAGCTGGCTCAGTGCGCGGACAGAGTTACATGAGGGTCTATTTTGGGCTAAGATCCGAGTTGATCCTAGGGGTCTTAAGGCCTGGTTTGAGAGATTTTAAGGTGGCTAATTCATGTATGGATTGGGTCTAGATCCAGAGGATGAGAGCATGGGAGACATGGGTGTACATGGGCTCAGTGAGTGCTTTCGTGTTTGGGTTAGCTAAGGAAGTTTTTTGGTTGGGCCTAATGGCTATGTATAAATACATAGGTTGTGTTAGGATTTCATTATGTGGTAAATAGAGTGGAACACAGACCTTTTCTTTCTCAACTCTCTTCTCTCTAGAGTTGCCGCCCTAGGTTCTTGAAGAAGCCCTAGAAAAGGGGGTGCCTCCCTCAAGCCTAACGAGGGAGGCACCCCATCACAGATCCAGGTGGAGGATCGGTGGTTTGCTGCCCATAAAGAACGTCACTGGTTCCTTCAGGTTCGTGCTAGAGATCAAGAGCTTCCGCAACATGATATCAGTGCTTGTGATGCCAAGGTAGATGATTGGCATTCGAGCGATATCATGGGTGTACAATATGGTATCAGAGCTAAGTGATGCCTGGAACATTGTGGACCGCAACATGAGCAAGATCCCTTATGCTTCAGCAATAGGAAACCTCATGTATGCCGTGCTATGTACACGACCTGATATTGCCCATGCTATGAGTATCACGAGCAGGTATCCATCAAATTAAGGCAAAGAGCACTAGACTTCTAAGAAGTTTATCCTTAAGTATTTGAGAAGGACTAAGGATATATTTCTAGTCTTTGGTAATGGAGAACTTCAGGCCCATGGATATATAGACTCAGATTTTATGTTCGACATACATGATCGAAAGTTGATATTTGAAAGTCTATTTGTATGCAATGATGGTGCTATTAGCTGATAAAATTTCAAACAAAAAGTGATAGCAAACACCACCATGGAAGCAGAGTACATCGCTAGATCGAAAGCTATGAAGGAGGCATTCTGGTATAAGAAGTTCATCATAAAGCTTGGAGTGATGCCATCGGATGCTGTTCTTCTATACTGCGATAACAATGATGCCATAGCCCTAGCTAAGGAGCCAAGGTCTCATAAAAAATCTAAGTACATCGAGTGACGATTTCATCTCATCCGTGATTACCTCGAGAAGAAATACGTTGAGGTCAAAAGAGTCGACACCACAGACAATGCGGCTGACTCACTAATGAAGCCATTGGGACAATACAAGAATGAAGCACACCTTGAGAAGGTAGGACTTAGATTTGTAGCCAATTGGCTTTAGATCAAGTAGGAGTTTATTAGATGTGTGCCCTAGAAGCAAGATTAGCTAACATTTGTAATATACTTCTAGGAACAATTTCATAATTTTGACTATAAATTAATAAAAAGATTATTTTCTGTCACAGTATGTATTTAAAATGTCTATGGTACATCCTTTGGATTAATGGAAATGATAATTTATATTTTTAAGAGTTGAAAATTTAAGTCATGAATTTTCATAATTAACTCATAAACTGCTCCTGACCATAGGATCATCACAAGGATGGTGATTGATCCGGAAGGTTGGTGTATGATCACTTTTTTAGGATAGATGAGTCTTGAGTCTATAGAATGGAGACACCGAAGCGAGAGTACAGATACTCATTAGAGAATGAGGGCACTGAGCATGACTACATCGAGCAGTCATAAGGGAGTCTACCTTCTCATCGATGACTGGCTCGATGCTGTAGTGGTGTGTCTGGTTCTTTAACCTAAGGTACATCAATAGTTCATCTTGAGAGTGTTATAGTTTGACTAACTATAATTCGATCTCCTAGCCAATCGAAATCCTGAGATGTATGTTGGCTATAGCATGTTCATTGTAAGAATTTAATTACACCAATAAGGGATCTATCTACCTCGGTAAATAAGGACTAGCTCTATGATAATCATGAGATTGAGTCCATAAGCCCATGGCCATGGCAGTGTGAAGATGATAGAAAGAGTTTCTATTAGTATTTCACATCGAACTTAAATCGAATGATTAATTTATATGACAGATATTGGGTTTGATGAGTTTACCTTAACCCTAATCCTATCGGGGCTTAAGATTGAAGAACTCAATCACACAGGTAGCTACACCGAGAGGTTCATTTTTGGTTTTCATGGTCTGCTACCACATACTAGTAGGTATCACTAATGGATTTTGGGAGCAATTAGAATGAACTTGATGATCGATCATTCTAATTGTATGAATCAGAAAAGTTCTAGTCCATCGAAAAATATTTTGATGATGTTGATGATAGAGATCGTGATATATCCCATTACCATATGGAACTGAACTTAACTAGATCACACAAATAAAGGTTTGGGTCTGGATGTCATCAATTAGGCTAATCCAGTTTGATTGATTTGGATTAGATCCAATTAGATTTAAGAAAATCATACTAGCAGACGATTGAGTCTAACATTCTCCGTCTATAATCATTTTGGTTTGTCTTGGATGCGCTAAATTGATTTGGGCTCACTAAGAAACCCTGTATGGGTTTGTCTTTATCTGACTGGAGCTTGTCTAGATCAGAAAAGAATTATCTTAATCCATCAGATAGAAACAAAATAAGACCTACTAAATCCTATCGCCACCTATCTTTTCCTGTCACTGTCGAGACATAAGATGTCTCAATGTAGGAAAGAAAGAGGCAGGACGTGAACCCGCTTTAGACATCTCCTTAGGGCGGATGCCCCCTTAAATTCCATGCACAAAAGTGTGCGCATGCCCCTAGTTGGCGTGTGCACATGGAGAGAAGAGGAGGAGTCCTATACAGATGGGACTCTAGGGGTTACTTGATGAGTTCAAATTATTGGGTGCCTAAGTCTTTATCTCTATCTAGTATTGGCACCACCTTTGGAGGGCTTTGAGGGGTCTCTAAGTTGATTGGATTAGATGATAACACCCCATCAATCAAATTATGATTTGATTAATCCAAGCAATATGATTGGTCGGACCAGCATGGCACTGCATGGTGCAGTAGGGTCTATTTAAACCCTATCTACACCTAGGGTTGAGAGATCATGCCTATCCACCATGCCGCAAGGTTGCCCCTCCTCTCTCTATTTAGGTACTTGAGAAGGACTAATGATATGTTGCTAGTCTTTGGTAATAGAGAACTTTAGGTCCAGGGATATATAGATTCGGACTTTATGTCCGATATAGATGATCAAAAGTCGACATCTGGAAGTCTATTTGTATGCAATGATGGTGCTATTAGCAAAAAAAGTTTCAAGCTAATGATGATAGCAGACTCCACCATGAAAGCATAATACATCGCTGCATCGAAAGCTACGAAGAATGCATTTTGGTATAAGAAGTTTGCCATAAAGCTTGGAGTGATGCCATCGGATGCCGTCCCTCTATACTGTGACAACAATGGCACCATAGCCCTAGCTAAGGAGCAGAGGTTTCACCAAAACTTCAAGCACATCGAGTGGCGATTCCACCTAATCCATGATTACCTTGAGAAGGGATACGTCGAGGTCAAGAGAGTTGACACTGCTAACAATGCGGCTGATCCACTAATGAAGCCATTAAGCCAATAGAAGATCGAAGCCCATCTTGGGAAGATGGGATTTAGATTTGCAGCCAATTGGCTTTAGATCAAGTGGAAGTTTGTTAGATGTGTGCCCTAGAAGCCAAATTGGCTAAACACTTATAATACACTTCTAGGAATAATTTTATAATTTTGACTATAAATTAATAAAAGAATTATTTTCTATCATAGTATGTATTTAAAGTGTCTGTGATACATCCTTTGAGTTAATGATAATGATAATTCATATTTTCAAGAGTTGAAAATTTAAGACATGAATTTGCATAATTAAGTCATAAATTACTCCGGACCATAGGATCATCACAAGGATGGTGATGTTGGGAAATGTGTCCCAAAGACCAATCATCAGTCTGTTGATGGTTGAGCAACTTTATATTTGTAATTGATTCATTAATAAATAAAATATACTTTTGATATTTTTCATCATAAGTATTCATCTTCTAACGAACTCCATTATTGTGATGAAGTCCTTAGGACTATTTAGCTTTGATAAAGAGAGGATTTATTGATTAGTCCTTAAATTTATTCACAACCAAATGAGAGGCTGTTAATAAGGACGATAGCATCTATCGAGCATAGGTCACTGTATGCCATATAGGTTGGTTGTCCTCTTAACCAAGTAGTGTGGAGGCACTGGTATGGCATATAGGTGAGATGTATAGGTACATCAACATTAAACGTGACCAACTTCAGAGCATTCTACTATCGAGAATGTCTCTGATGGGATATAGGTATAAGTGTTCCTTTGACCCGAGATCATCTCAATGACCTGCAAGCAACTCACTATGCTTTGGTACCAAACTAACTAAATTTTTAATTCAGTAATGGAAGGCTTTTGGGTACAGTCAAGTACTTGTGAATTCAGAATGTGATCAATATAGGATTGATCACTACAAGAGTTGGAAAAAAATGCGTCACTGTATTTCAATATAGCGAAACCTTGGCCAGGATAATCCATCAGATGGATTTGATATTTTGAAATACAATGTGGACAACCTGATTGGAGTTCATAGTTGAACTCTGAGATGTCCTATGAGCATTTTGGTCAAGGGGATGAATTATATGAAAACTATATCCACATAGATTCTAAGGATGTTGTTCTACACACTCGACCTATCCGACCATCCGATACCATTGCTAGATGGTCACTTTGATTTGTATATAAATCTATTTCTATGCTATCAATTTAGATTCAGACTTATGAGGTCATATATATTATAGCTCATGATCTAATCGGATGGTTGATCAATGATTAAAAATTATTCTAGGATTAAATAATCAATACAATTGGTGTTTAACCTAGTGCAAGTGTTGCAGGAGGATCGATTAGCAATTAGATTGGTAATTAGCCTATTTGATTAAGCCAGATGGTTGAGATTAAATCTAATTAAATATGATTTAATTAGATTTGGTTTGGGCTTGATTGGATCAAGTCCAATTGACTTATTAGATAAGCCAATTGCAAGGAAGAACTAGTCCTATTCTAACTAGGACTCGAGTCAACCCAAATTTCTAATTTGATTAAAAAATTAAATTAAAATTAAATATAATTTAATATAATTTAATTAAGTCTTTAAATAGGTTAGACCTTATTTAATTGAGTTAGTTTACTCTTGATTTTATTTGGTTAAAAGATCTTGTTTGACCAAGTCAAAATAGGAGTCCTAGTGTGACTAGGACTCCCTAACCTTGCGCCACCTTAGCCCATGCCTCCCATGCCGATTTTTCTTTGTTTTGTCCATGAGATCTCCTCTCCCTGATGTTCATGAATGTCCCGCTCTCCCTCCTTTTCTCATAAGAAAATTTGTTGGAAGATCAAGTCAAAAGGAGAGTTAGTTTTGCTTTAGGATTCTATGACATAGAATCCTTGTTGACCAAAACACCTTCCCTTGAGTGTCGCCCCCTCTTTTATTAATTCTTCTCTTATTCCATGTGAAAAACTACTTTTTTATGTTCCCTCCCTTGCTGGTCCACACCAATAATTATGAAGGAGGAACCCAATAGTTGGGCGCCTCTTATTTTGCCCTGTTTGACCTTTCCTTGTCTAGTTTTTGACCTAGACAAGGACTCTTCTTTTTCTCCATTTATTGGATGAACTTTTAGCTGAAACTTTTATGAAATATATAGCTTTAGGATAGGTTTGGTGTGTGCAAAAATAAGAGGAAGAGGGTCCTTGGGCATGGAGGTTCCATAGGCACCAAACTAGGTGTCTAGGTGAGAGAAAAGAGAAGAAGAAGAGGATCTTCTTCTAGGGCTATTTTATTATTCATCTCTCCTCCTTCTTTTAAGCTTTTTCTGAGAGAATCTCATATTAGAAAACTCTTCTCTTTCTTCTCATATTTTGGAGAGTTCATGTTTTAAATAAGAAAGTATCAGATCGACCATCGAAGAAGGATCAGCATGGTACTAGCATGCTGTGCTGATTTCCTGCATCGAACTTTGGATCAGAATTTGTTGGCTCATGTGGACAACTCTTAAAGGCATGATGCATGTGCGGCTCATGACTTCATCCTCAAGTCTAGTTCAGTAAGTTAGAATATCTAACTTGCACAGGTAATAGATCTGATCTATTAATTTTATACCTACATTAGATGTAGTGTAGATCTAGGTTGATGTGATCAATCTTTCCTTCTTTTTTATATTTTTAATTTTTAATTTAATATCATATCTTGATCATGTAATAAATTTAAGATCTAGATATTTATATATTTTTTAAATAAATATTTAATTTATTTAAGATCAACCCATGAAACCCTAGATCTGGTTCCTTCAATAGGTATCAGAGCTTAGGTTCTTATTACATGATTTTTATGCATATTTAGATTATCTCTTAGATTAGATCTAATTTATAATCTAATTATTAAATCTAAAATTAAAAATTTAGATCTTGCGAACTGTCATAAGGTTGTCCTGCTGTAAGGTTTACCCCTTATAGTGAAAAGGTTGTCCTAATTTATGATGATCTGACTCTAATAATAAATTTATTAGATTTAATTTAATTTATTTATACTTTAATAGATTTAAAATAGTTTTAAATTTAAAAATAAAATATTTAAGATTGCATGGACTGCCATAAGGTTGTCCTGCTGTTAGGTCTTCCCCTTATAGTGGAAAGTTTGTCCTAGTACGTGCTGATCTAAAAAAATTAATCATAAAATTTTAGATTAGATCAAAAAAAATTTATGATCTGATTAAAAATATTTTAATCTAATTTTAATCATCATAAATATGTTAGATTTGATCTTTGGAGGTTTATTATTGATTATTATTGAAACTATTTCAATTACATGAACCTATTTAGGTTAGATCTAAAGTAGTTTCATATTTATTTTACTTGCATATTGACTATGAATCAAACATGCAACTTAGTTGATAGAACCATGTTGTAAAAATTTTTTATAAATATGAAAATCATTTTTGAAAAGCCAAACCTCAACCCTTAGCTCAAAACTTAATTAAGAATTAAGAAGTTATTTGATTAGGTTCTATGATTATAAATTGAAGATCCTATGACACGAATCATAATGCATTGGGTTAATGGGTTAGTGGGGATTAGGTCCATTAATTGGATTAGATCTAAAATTAGATTAAAGAATGGACTTAATTAGAGAATTGACTAAATCTAATCAATTGTTGTCTTAGATTAGGTCAAGGATTCTCTAGATTAATTACAATAGTTCTAGTTGGTCAAGTCCATGTCTTTAACAAAAACTAAATGGACTTGATTCTTGGCTAAGAGGTCTAGCTCAAACTATTAGGTTGATCTAGTCAAGACTAATTAAACCAGTTGGTGTCTAAGGTAAGTTTGGCACATATGATCGGTGGTTTTTAATTGGCACCCCGCTTACCTGACCATTTTTTATGGTGTCTAAGGCAAGCTTTGGCAGACCCTTCCACTGATCTCACTTACCTGACCTTCTTGGTGAGATTGAGTTTTGATCAGATCACTTGATAATTTGAGTTGACCCATGTCAGCTAGGTAAATCAGTGTAACTGATTTAGATGCTCCTAGACTAGCCTATTAGTGGTCTCCCTTAAGCTGACTTGGTGAAGCCAGTGGGAGGATCATGACAAGCTAGTTAATCTAATCTAGTCACTTCTATAAATAAATTTTTTAAAATTATTAGGTTCCTAAAATGAAATAGTTATATGATAACTAGATCATAGCCTTTCATTAAAGTGAATGATAATGGGTCCATCGGTTGGATAATCATTGGAGGCCCAAAGGCTTTGTTGGTGCAAAATTTGATTGATGTCGGATCGAGCTGGAGTTGAGGAAGAAGAGATCACCATCGGTGATCTCCAAAATAAAGTCCCGCCCAGAGTCGGTGGTGATGGCTCCGATAGGACCCATCGACGATCAAGTCAGCTCTTTTGGCCAATAGAAATGGAGTGCTCAGGAAAGAATTGAGCAGAGTTTTGAAAAAAAAAAGAGCTTAGAAAAAATATATCAAAAGGATTTTTTTTATAGATGGAGCCTGTAGTGGACTGATAGTGATAGCCATAACCATCCGATAGTGAGCTGCTTGGGGCCGCCTGTAGCAGACTGATAGTGACAGTTCTAACCATCTGATAGTGGGTCGCTCGGGGCCACCTATAGTAGACTGATAGTGACAATCATAATCATCTGATAATGGACTGCTCAGGGCCACATGGAGTTCACTACAGAGAGAGGTGTCTGTTGTCATGATGTGCTCATTCGTCGAGATTTAATAGTCAAAGTTTGGAGGAAGCAGGCATTGGTTGGTGAAGAGCTTTGACATACATCAACTCTAGAGGAGTTCGAACTCCTAAAGAGAATACGGCTAGAGAGAATCATCCTAGAGGAATGCTAGCTGAAATCTGAAAGTAATCCACTGAAGAAATCTGACTGAAGGAGAAGTCTGGAAGGAGTTTGGCTCCTGAAGAAATCTGACTAAAAGAGAAGTTCAGAAGGAGTTTGGCTCCTGAAGAAATCTGACTGAAGGAGAAGTCTGAAAGGAGTTCGGCTCTTGGAGGAATCTGATTGAAGGAAAAGTTCGAAAGAAATTTGGCTCCTGGAGGAATCCAATTAAAGGAGCAGTCCAAAAAAAATTTGGCTCCTCGAGGAATCCGATTGAAGGAGCAGTTCGAAAGGAGTTTGGCTCATGGAGGAATCTAATTGAAGGAGAAGTCTAGAAGGAGTTTGGTTCCTAGAGAAATTTGATTGAAGGTGTAGTTCAGAAAGAGTTTGGCTCCTGAAGGAATTGGACTGAAGGAGAAGTCCAGAAGGAGTTGGGCACCTGGAGGAATCCAACTGAAGGAGAAGTTCGGAGGGGGTTCAGCTTCTGGAGAAATTTGACTGAAGAAGAAGTTTGGAAGGAATTCGGATCTTGAAGGAATCTGATTGAAGGAGAAGTTCGAAAGAAGTTTGGCTCCTAGAGGAATTTGACTGAAGGAGAAGTTCGGCTCTCGAAAGAATCCGATTGAAGGAGAAGTTTGGGAGGAGTCCGACTGATGGAGAGGTCCGATTGAAGGAGAAGTTTGGGAGGAGTTTGACTGATGGAGAAATTCAGAAGGAGTCCGACTGATGAAGAAGTCCGGATGGAGTTTGGCCACTGGAGGAGTTCGAAAGAGGTTCGACCACTGGAGGAGTTCGGGAAGGGTTCGACCGCTAGAGGAGTTTGGCTGCTTGAAGGAGTTCGATTGGTGTTCGACCACTGAAGGAAGAATTTTTGATTGAAGCTCTTCCATGATTACCAACTGCATTAGGCTAAGCATCAGACTGGACTTCGGTAGGAGCAAAATTTATCCCCAACAGGCCTGGTGCTTATCGGTTGAAGGAATTGTCATTCATTATATGATTTCTTGGATACATCTTTCTAAATGGTGGTGAGGTAGGCCAACCAAAGTTGAGCTTGATCATTCATTGGTTAGATGGGCCAAGTATAGTCATGTTAATGGTTGGACCTAACTGGATCCTTTTCTAAGAAGGCCAAAGCCAACTGATCAGGGGCTGAGGCAAAATTTAATTACCAGAAGTTATTTGGAGAAATAATTGGTTATGAGCCTATCCTTAGATGTACATGGGTGGGCGAACCAAAGTTGGGCTCATGCACAATCTATGTAGATTCTAGAACCCACTAAAGCATTACGATAATTCCTTGGATTGGAGGTAGAGACTACCAATTCGAATAAATAGTGGGAGAATCTTTTGATTAAAATCCAAATTTTTAGGTTTAATGAATCAATTACTAATTAGGTTATGTTTTTTCTTTATGCAGATATGGCCACTTCCTTATCACTCTGATCATTATTGGACAATGATAAGTTGGTGGAACCTAACTTCGATAGCTGGTACCAAAAGTTGAAGATAGTCCTAGAGCATGAATGGATCCTATATGCACTAACGGATCCTGCACCTGAGGAGTCAGTTGCCAATACACATGGAACAGTTAGAGATACTTACCAGAAGTGGCTCGGTGATCGGACCATGGTGCGCTGCATCATGCTAGCTGTTATGAGCGATAAGTTCAGTTGCAGATTTGAGATGGCTCAGCCAAAGGACATGCTTCAAGTGTTGGAGGATGAGCAAGCTCAGCTTTTTCTTATATAAATAGCTTGGGAAAGAAGCAATACTCAACTCATTGCCCAAGTCGTTTCTCCCATTCCTTACTCATTTTAGAATGATAAAGCCTAAAGTAGACTACCATAGGTTATTGGGGTTACTTCAGAACTTTGAGAAGGATCACCAACTCCACAAAGAGTCGGTGAACTTATTGGGAGGTTCATCTTTTGGCTCTCGACCCTTTAAGAAAAGGAAGAAGAATAAGAAGAAGAAAGCTAAGAAGGTGCAAGTTCAGGCTAGGACATCTATGCAGGGCCAGACTAGGAAGATCAAGTCCGATAAGAGTCAAGCTGAATGCTTCTTTTGCAAAAAGCGGGAGAACTGAAAAAGAAACTGTCCTCAGTACATTGCCTCTCTAGATCTGAACAGGTAGAGAAAGAAGCAAGCTATTGCTGGGCAAGGTATTTATCTGATAACTCCTTGCAATTTCTCTATTTATGATATTACTGACTGGGTATTGGATACTAGTAGTCCTTACCATATTTGCAATTCATTGCAAGAGTTGTAGGTCAGTGGGAGATTTGAGTAAGGTGAAAGATTTCTGAATGTTGGAGATGGAAGATCAGTTTCAGTTCTAACTTTAGAAATTTTGAAACTTGTATTTGAGTCCCATACCGTTGTTCTGAGTGATTGTCACTTCTGTCCTAGTTTTCTTTTAAATATTATTTCTGTAGGCCTTCTAACCAAAAATGATTATGAAATTTCACTAAAGAAATAAGTTTGTAATATCATTATGAATGGTGTTACTATTTTCTATGGATATTTGAATAATTATGTGTATATGCTATCACAACCTGTTAACATAGTCTATTCAACTGGCAAGCATCCTAGATTAGATAGTGTGTTAGATATCTACTTATGGCATTGTAAGCTAGGTCACATAAATAAGAACTGGATAGATAGGTTAACTCAAGAGGGAATCCTCAAAATCAGTGACTATGAATCACTTCCAACCTATGAATCCTGCATTTTTGGTAAAATGACGAAGTTACCTTTTTATGGAAAAGATGAAAGAGCCACTGAGCTCTTAGGTCTAGTACATACTGATGTATGTGGACTAATGAGCATAAGTGCCAAAGATGGATATGTCTACTTCATTACTTTCATAGATGATCTATCTAGATATGGATATGTCTATCTGATGAAATATAAGTTGGATTCTTTTGAAATATTCAAATGATACCTAAGTAAAGTAGAAAAATAAACTGAAAAGAGTATTAAAACTCTTCGATCTGATCGAGGAGGGGAATACCATTTTGGTGAGTTTCTCACATATCTAGGAGAGAATGGAATTCTCTCCCAATGGACTCCTCTAGGAACATCACAGCATAATGGTGTGTCTAAAAGAAGGAATCAGACTCTGTTAGACATGATCCGATCCATGATGGATTTTGCCAGCTTACCGATATCCTTCTAAGGATATGCACTCGAATCGGCTTGTTATCTATTAAATAAGATTTTAAGTAAGTCTGTAGTTAAGATTTCATATTAGATATGGATAGGATGTAAGCCAGCACTTTCACATCTTAGGGTTTGGGGGTGTCTGACTTTTGTTAAATGATTAGTTACAGATAAACTTGGACCTAGGTCTGACAAGTGAACATTTATAAGATACCCAAAAGAGATAAAAGGATACTATTTCTACCATGCTAATGAACAAAAGGTGTTCGTCAGCCTTAGGATAACCTTTTTGGAAAAGAAATTCCTTGGTAAAGGAACAGTTGCCTTTAAGGTTGAACTTAATGAAGTTCAATAGGTAGAAAAACCGACACCCATAGCTGAACCAAAACTGGATTCGATTAGATCAAATCCGAAGCCCAATGTACCTACACCATTAAGCCATTTTGGTAGAGTACCACATCAGTTGAATAGATACTATGGTTTCTTGGTCTGGCATGGTGATCCTATCGAACTCAATGAAAATGATGAGGATCCAATCATCTATATGAATGCTATGCAGAGACCTGATTTCGAGAAATGGCTTGAGGCCAAGAAATTTGAAATAGAGTCCATGAAGGTCAACAATGTGTGGACATTGGTGGACCCATCCGAAGGGGTTAAACCCATTGGGCATAAATGGATCTTCAAAAGGAAGAGAGGCACAGACGGAAAGGAGGACACCTATAAAGCCCATCTAGTTGCCAAGGGATATCATCAATGTTATAGTATTGACTATGACGAGACATTCTCCCCTATGATAATGCTCAAGTCCATTTGGATTATGCTTGTAATTACTGTCCATCTGGACTATGAGATCTGATAAATGGATGTGAAGATAGCTTTTCTGAATGCAGAGTTGATCGAAGAGATGTATATGATACAACCTGAGGGGTTCACTTCCATAGACGAGTCCAAGATGTGTAGGCTTCGGAGATCCATTTATGAACCAAAGCAAGCATCTCGAAATTGGAACATGTATTTTGATAAAGTGATCAAAACATATGGCTTCATTAAGAACGGAGAAGAATCCTGCATTTACAAATGGACAAATGGTCTAGTAGTGGTATTTCTTATTTTGTACATGGATGACATTCTCTTAATTGAGAATGACATCCTCGCACTGTAGGAAATAAAGTCTGGTTGTCATCAAGGTCCTCCATGAAGGACTTGGGTGAAGCATCCTACATCCTAGGGACGAAGATCTATAAGGATAGATCTATAAGAATGCTTGGATTATCCCAGTCCATGTACATAGATACTGTACTGAAGAGGTTCAGCATGGAGAATTTTAAAAAAGGCTATCTTCCGATAGGTCATGAAATTTTTCTCTCTAAGAAGGATTGTCCGATAACTTCTGAAGAGAGAGAGAGAGCGTATCAGTAGAGTTCCATATGCTTTGGTAGTGGAATCTATCATGTACGTCATGACATGTATGAGATCAGACATGGCATACTCACTAGGAGTAGTGAGTAGATACCAATCTGACCCCGGAGAAAACCATTGGAAAGTGGTTAAAGCTATTCTTAAGTATTTGAGAAATACTAAGGATCAATGGTTGGTTTATGGTGAGTCAGATATGAAACTTATGGTATTTACAAACTCCAACTTTCAATATGACTATGATGTCAGCAGTAGCATGTCGGAATATACTTTTACTCTGAATGGTGGAGCCATCTGTTGGAAGAGTTTCAAGCAGCATACTATGGCAGACTCTGTTTGCGAA
Organism: Cocos nucifera; assembly: GCA_006176705.1. Taxonomy (NCBI): domain Eukaryota; kingdom Viridiplantae; phylum Streptophyta; class Magnoliopsida; order Arecales; family Arecaceae; genus Cocos; species Cocos nucifera. The sequence goes on along the minus strand of QRFJ01006061.1, from coordinate 13,855 downwards.
GCAGAGTATGTGGCAGCATCAAATGATGCAAAGAAAGCTATGTGGCTGAGAAAGTTGATTACCGAGCTCGGAGTAGCACCCTTCCTTGATGGTCCGATCCTGCTCTACTATGATAGCACTGGTGCCATTGCTCAGATGAAAGAACCGAAGGCACACCAGTGGATGAAGCACATTCTGCGTTGCTTTCACCTAGTCTGGAAGATCATGGATTGAGGTTATGTCGACCTTCAAAAGATCGACGGAAAGGAGAACCTAGCTGACCCCTTCACTAAAGTCCTAGCAATAAAGGAGTTCAACAACCACAAGTCAAAGATGGATATTAGATACTATTCCGAGTGGCTTTAGGATAAGTGGGAGTTGTTGAAAAATGTGTCCCAAAGCAAATCATCAGCCTATTGATGGTTGAGCTACTTTATATTTATAATTGATTCATTAATAAATAAAATATATTTTTGACATTTTCAATCATAAGTATTAATCTTCTAATGAACTCCATTATTGTGATGAAGTTCTTAGGACTATTTAGCTTCGATAAAGAGAGGATTTATCAATTAGTCCTTAAATTTGTTCATGACCAAATGATAGGCTGTTAATAAGGATGACAGCATCTATCGAGCATAGATCACTGTATGCCATATAGGTTGGTTGTCCTCTTAACCAAGAAGTATGGAGATACTGATATGACATATATGTGAGATGTATAGGTACATCGCCATTGAACATGACCAACTCCAGAGCATTCTACTATCGAGAATGTCTCTGATGCGATATAAGTATAAGTGTCCCTTTGATCTAAGATCTTCTCAGCGACCTACAAGCAACTCACTGTGCTTTGGTACCGGACTAACTAAATTTTTAATTCAGTAATGGAAGGCTTCTGGGCACAGTCAAGTACTTATGAAGTCAGAGTGTGATCAAGATGGGATTGACCACTCCAAGAGTTGGAGAAGAATGTATCACTATATTTCAATATAGCAAAACCTTAGCCAGGGTAATCCATCAGATGGATTTGATATTTTGAAATACAATGTAAACAACCTGATCAGAGTTGACTATTAAACTCTGAGGTTTTCTATGAGTATTTTGGTCAAGAAGATGAATTATATGGAAACTATATCTGCATGGGTTCTAAGGATGTTGTTCTATACATTCGACCTATCCAACCGTTGGATACCATTGCTAAATGGTCACTTCAATTGGTACAAAAATCTATTCCTATGCTACCAGCTTAGGTTCGGACCTATGAGGTCATACACATTAGAGCTCACGATCTGATCAGATTGTTGATCAATGATTAAAAATTATTCTAGGATTAAACAATCAATACGATTGGTGTTTAATCTAGTGTAAGTATTGCAAGTGGACCAATTAGTAATTAGATTGCTATTTGGCTTAATTTGATTAAAATTAAGCCAAATGGCTGAGATTAAGTCTTATTAAATATGATTTAATTAGAATTGGTTTGGGCTTGATTAGGTCAAGTTCAATTGACTTATTGGATAAGCCAAGTATAAGGAAGAACTAGTCCTAGTCTAACTAGGACTCGGGTCAACCTAATTTTCTAATTTGATTAAAAAATTAAATTAGAATTAAATCTAATTTAATAAAGTCTTTAAGTTGGTTAGGGTTTTATTTATTTGAGTTGATTTACTCTTGATTTTATTTGGTTAAAAGATCTTGTTTGACCAAGTCAAAATAGGAGTCCTAGTGTTACGAGGACTCCTTAACCTTGCGCCACCTTAGCCCATGCCCCCCACACCCATTTTTCTTTGTTTTGTGCGTGAGATCTCCTCTCCCTAATGTTCACACATGCCCCTCTCTCCCTTCTTTTCTCATAAGGCAATTTATTGGAAGACCAAGTCAAAAGGGTAGTTAGTTTTGCTTTAGGATTCTATGAGATAGAATCTTTGTTGACCAAAACACCTTCCCTTGAGTGCCGCCCCCTCTTTTATTAATTCTTCTCTTATTCCACATGAGAAATCTCCTTTTTATGCACCCTTCCTTGCTAGTCCATGCCAATAATTATGGAGGAGGTGCCCAATAGTTGGGAGAGCCCAGATCAAAAATAATTCATGACTTCATCCTCAAGTCCGGATCAACAAGTTAGAATATCTAACTTGCACAGGTAATACATCTGATCTATTGATTTCATACCTGCATTAGATGTAGTATAGATCTAGGTTGATGTGATCAACTTTTCTTTTTTCTTTATATTTTTAATTTTTGATTTAATATAATGCCTTGATTATGTAATAGTTCTAAGATCTAGGTGTTTATATATTTATTTAAATAAATATTTGATTTATTTAGGTCTTTCGCTGCTTGATCCTGAAAAGGTTTTAAGATCTACCCATAAAATCCTAGATTTCGTTCCTTCAGATGATCAATTGAAAAGGTTCGTGTATGATCACTTTCTTAGGATAGATGAGTCTTGAGTCTAAGGTATGGCGATACTAGAGTGAGAGTATAAGTACTCGTTAGAGAATGAGGACACTGAGCGTGACCGTCTCGAGTAGTCATAAGAAAGTCTACCTTCTCATCAATGACTGGCTCAATGCTGCAGTAGTGTGTCTAGTTCTTTGATCTGAGGTGCATCGATAGTTCATCTTGAGGATGTTATAGTTTGACTATACCATAACTCGATCTCTTAGCCATTCAGAATCCTGAGGTGTATGTTGGCTATAGCATGTTCATTATAGAAATTGGATTGCACCAATAGGGGATCTATCAACCTCAGTAGATGAGGAGTAGCCCTATGATAATCATGAGATTGAGTCCATAAGCCCATGGCCATGGTAGTGTGAAGATGATAAAAATATTTTCTATTAGGATTTAATATCAAACTCAAATTGAATGATCAATTCATATGACGAATGTTGGATTTGATGAGTTCACCTTAACTCTAATCCTATCGGGGCTCAAGATAGAAGAACTAAATCACATAGGTAGCTATATCAAGAGATTCATTTTTAGTTTTGATGGATTGGCACCATATACTATTAGGTATCACTGGTGGATTTTGGGAGGAATTAGAATGATCTAGATGATCAATTATTCTAATTAAATGAATCAGAAAAGTTCTGATCCATCGAAAGGTATTTCAATGATATCAATGATGGAGATCATGACATGTCTCATTATCATATGAAATTGAACCTAATTGGATCACACAAATAAGGGTTTGGATTTGGATATCATCAATTGGGCTAACCTAATCTGATTGATTTGGATTAGATCAAATCAGGTTCAAGGTAATCGTGCTAGCACATGATTGAGCATGACTTTCTCCTTTTGTAATCTTCCTAATTCATCGCAATCGAGTCAAATTTGATTTGACTCATTCTTAAATTATGAATGGATTTATTCTATCTGACTAGAACTTGTCCAAGTCATATTAATTCTAGAAATAAATCCATTCTGAAATGCAATTGGACTAGGGTTAACGGTTGACCTAATTGAGAGAATTGAGGGTCACAGGTTCAGAGCATCCTGGAGAATTCTCTGGGAATCTTTTTCCTCTAATTTTTGGGCATGAGATTGGGCTCAAGTCACACTTTGGGTCTACCTAATTTGGTGATTCTTGGAGCTACCTAGATTAGGGTAAGATAGAGTTTGATTTGGATCAAACTCTTGAGGGAAGAGTCCTAGGCGCCATGGACTCATTCTTATCCTTTCATGATGCCACTTTATGGAGGGGTTTTTGGCATAAAAACCAAATAGGATCTGGTATTTGAAGTGGAGATCAAAACCAATAGTCCCAATCGATCAAACAAGGTGGTTGTTTCATCAAAAGGGGCTCCTTTATGGCACAGGGTTTTTCTATAAGAACCCTTGCACTAAAAGGTCTTCATGTGTGATCTCCCTTCCATGCCAAGATGCTACCATCCCTAACATCCTCCATGCCCCCTCTGATCCTCTTCCACTCCCTCTTCTACATGCCCAAAGGTTGGGCACAAATAGCGAAGAAGGTCTAAGGAGTTTGGTGCAAGATTCAGGTTCTATGCGATGGTGTTCGTGAGATGAGTGCACTCCCTTCAAATTTGATTTTGATGGATCTACATATCAGATTGAGATTTGATCTTTGAAGGATAGATTCACAAAAAGAAGACATCTAGAATGAGCTCAAGTGGACTCTAGTAGAGGGCAGGCACTTGTGTGGCTATATCCAAAATCCTTGGTGATGACAATGTTAGATATGTATGCCCTAGAAGCCAGAATTGGCTGACACTTGTAATACACTTTGATAAGTGATAAAAATATACTAATAAAAGTATTAAATTATAAAATAAATTAATCTATTTCTTTAAAAATTGATATTTTTATTAATCTTATATAGGAAAGAAGGCCATCAATGTGAAGATCTTATTTTTCTGATTCATATGAAATAAATTTCAGACAAAATGGACTTCAAACGAGCCCAGAATTGAATTTCAAAAAAAAAGAAACAAAAAAAGATTGGTTCGGTTTGAATCGATTCAGAAAATTGGTTCAGCGGTTCGGCCTGGTTCGATCGAAATAGCAAACCGACCCACCGATGCAATGCTGACGTCAGCATTTTTTGCGGCGCACGATGGACCAATCGGAGGGTATTTCGGGCATTTCACAGCAAGAGGTGTGCTCTGATTAGCTGAAGAATGCGGCGGTCCATGCAACACCGGGCTCGCACATGGTCCATGGAGGGCAATTTGGGAATTTTGGCTGATCCAACGGGCATTTTTCACCGAAACTCGATCAGATGGCTGAAACGAAGGTGCTGATGGATGGCATCCGCAGCTCCCGATCGAGATCCAACGGCTGAGATTCATCTCAACGATAAACTAAAGATCAGAAGCCTTCTTTCTGCACGATCGGATGGCCCAGATTTGATCCAATGGTTGATCCAACGGCTGGCATTAAATTCGACTTGATCTGGGTTATTGTAAGGTATTTTTGAGTGGTTTTTGGACCATTTGATCAACATCGAACGAGCAGAATTATCCAGATCTTAATTTGAGTTATTTTGAGAGTCTTAAACCTAATTTTTGATGGATTTTGAGAAAAAATCAAATTCTTTATCTATAAAAATCTGTTGTTGCCATGAAAAAAATCAGAGAGAGAGAAACAGAGAGAGAGACGGGGAGAAAGAGAGAAATAGAGAGAGAGAAAGAGAGAGAGAGAGACAGAGAGAGGAGAGAGATAGAAAGAGAAGAGTGATTTGTAAAAAAATCAAAAAGGATTTTTGATTTCTTTCGATGATCAAGACATCGATTAAGGAGCCTCTTCATCTACGCTAAGTTCTCCACATGAATAGCAGCAGACAATCAATTTCAGCAATCAAACAGTCTAATTTCTCTATGCTTTTAATTTTATTTGCTATTTTTGAACTTGTTATCATGAACTAAATTTTTTTTACTAAGGCTAAGGTGTAGCCACTCTTTTGATGCAATATTCAGTATGATTTATTTTTAAATTTCATTCATGAGGAGTATATAAATCCGATCTTAATGCTTTTAGATTACTGGTCATCTTCTAATTGATCTGATGAACATAGATGTTACGGACCAAGTACATCTATGTTATTGCTTCTTGATTATATACCTTGTATTATGAATCAAATTAGAATTCATATACATGCGGAAATTTTAGTACGCTTTGGACGCAACATATTTTAATTAGAGGGTTTCACAAAACCTAATGCATTAATATTTATTTAAATTACACCTGGACCAAAGAGTAATTAATAAATATTAATAGTTTTTCTATGCCTGGACCAAAGGATAGTGAATAAATTAGGAGACTCCACCATCACATGAAATAAAATTAATCTAAAAATCTGAATATTGAATTGATTGAGTTGGTGAACCAATTGCCTTAGTAATCCATTGCTCTTGAGTTTAAAACCCTAATAATTTACACTCTCTCTATTTAATTAAAAAATTTTAATTTTTTCTTTATTTTGTTTTTTAATTTCTTATTCTCATAAATCGATCTTCTAAATAAAGCATAGGACAGAGCTTTTCAGTACTTATTTTCTAATCCTCTAGGGACGATACTCTATTCATTCACTTTATTACTTGATCGACTGGTGCACTTGCCATAGATATAAATTAGCATGCATCAAGTTTTTGGCACCATTGCCAGGAATTGTGTCTAAAACAATATTAAAATTTTGATCCTTGCTTTACTTTAGAAATTTATTTTTAATTTTTATTATTTAAAAAAAAAATTTAGTGCATGATAAGTACTGGACATAGTAACTTACTACCTCTAGATCCAGAAATTGAAAGGATCATTAGAAGACTACAACAAGAAAGAAACATGGCAGCTGAAGATCCTAATGACATCAATCTAGGATTGGATATGGCGACTGAAGGACAGCATGAAGCTATTCGACCAGTACATCGTCCGTTAAATGATTACATCACACCATCTGTAGCCGATGCAATTTCGAGCATCAGGAGATCGCCTGTACGAGCAAACAACTTCGAAATAAAACCGACGATGATCCAGATGATTCAATCAACTGTCCAATTTAGTGGATACGTGCATGATGATCTGAATGCCCATATTTCTAATTTTCTTGAACTTTGTGATACTTTTAAAATTAATGGGGTGTCGGATGATGCTATTAGATTAAGGTTATTTTCTTTCTCTTTACGGGACAAAGCTAAGAGTTGGCTTCATTCTCTTCCTACAGGTTCTATCACAACTTGGGATGTCCTAGCCCAAAATTTCTTAGCCAAGTACTTTCCACCTTCCAAGACTGCTAAGATGTACAACGATATCACTTTCTTTATGCAGATGGATATGGAGACATTATATGAGGCTTGGGAGTGTTTCAAGGAATTGCTGAGGAGATGTCCACATCATCAACTACCCATATGGCTTTAGGTACAAACTTTCTATAATGGTTTATCTTCTACTAATCGTTCTATGATTGATGCAGCAGCAGGAGGAACCATTAATCAAAAAATGGAGGAAGAAGCTTTCGATCTGATCGATGAGATGGCATCAAATAGCTATCAATGGCAAACAGAGCGCATGATGCCAAAAAGACTAGCAACTGTGCAGGGAGTAGATTGCGTGCCAACCTTATTAGCTGAAATTGCAGCCCTTAGAGCCGAAGTCAACAACTTAAAGGGAACAGCTATGCATGTTCAGAGCATTACTTGTGATCTGTGTGGAGGAGGACATGATACGAGCAATTGCCAGACAGGTAATCCTTTTGCTAAAATAATTGATACAGCTAATTATATTGGTAATTTTTTTAGGCCGCAATAAAATAATCCCTACTCCAACACATACAATCAAGGGTGGAGGCAGCACCCAAATTTCTCATGGAGCAATCAAAATGCAGCACAACAGCCACCCCCAGGATTCCAAGTATCTAAAAAGAAGTCCAATATGGAAGAGCTGATGGTCAAATTTATGCAAAACCAAGAAACAACTATAAAAAATTTGGAAGCCAAACTTAGACAGGACCAAACAGCAATAATTTGAAACTTGGAGATGCAAATAGGTCAAATGGCTAAGATAATCTCCAAGAGACCTTAAGGATCCTTGCCAAGCAATACGGAGATAAATCCAAGGGAGCAAGTCAATGCTATCACCCTAAGAAGTGGTACAAAGCTTGGAGGAGCCACATCAGAAGAATGAGACTGAAGAGCCAACTACAAATAAGGAACCATCAACTAAAATTCATCAGTCACTAATACAACCAGCAGATGGATGGTCTCTAGGTATACGATTTGCTGATCCAAATGTGAAGCCCTACGTGCCACCACTACTATTCTCAGAAAGACAAATACAACATCCAGATAAAAAATTTTCTAACTTTTTCAAAATTCTAAAGAATTTACATATTAATATTCCTTCTTGTAGATGCTATTACTCAAATGTCCAGGTATGCCAAGTTTCTCAAAGAAATCTTAACAAATAAGAAAAAGCTGAAGAGAGCATGAGAGAATAAATTTGAATGAAGAATGCTCAGCAATACTTCAAAATAAATTACCACAGAAGCTAAAAGATTCCAGAGAAGTTTTACTATCTCCTTGCATTATTGGTGATTGTAGTTTTGATAAAGTTTTATGTGATTTAGGAGCAAGCATTAATCTCATGTCCTTTTTCTATTTTCAGGGAAGCTGGGTCTAGGAGAACCAAAGCCTACCACTATTACTCTTCAATTAGCTGACAGATCCATTAAATTTCCAAGAGGTATAGTGGAGGATGTCTTGGTAAAGATAAATAAGTTTATTTTTTCTGTTGATTTTATTATTCTTGATATGGAAGAAGATTATGATGTACCCCTTATTTTAGGGAGACCCTTTTTAGCTACTGGAGGAGCTTTAATAGATGTTCAACAAGAAAAATTAATTCTTAGAGTCCAAGATGAACAAGTTACTTTTAATGTTTTCAAAGATACTAAACATACTGATGGTAATCAAACTTATTTTCTAATTGATATTATTGACAATCCATTATATGATAATTCTATAGAAAATAGGTTTGAGACTATAAAAGCGAGCAATGTTAAATTGAAAGAAGACTCGATCAAACATGAAAGTATTCCAATTGAAGTGGCACCGGATTGATCCACTTTAGAACTCAAAGAAAGTCAAGCTGAAGACTATAAATCAGAACTACTAGATAGGTTGTTTGTTTTCTTTTTTGTTTTGATCATTTTTCCTTTTTTTTTTATTTTTTAGTGATTTTTGGTTGCTCTTTTACTGCTTTGGTGTGTATTTTTAATTTTGTAGAAAAATCATTGAGAGCTCAAGCAAAATTTCAAAGCTCCAAAGAATCAGACTAAACCAAATCTGGTGTATTCCTTCCTATCCTTTATTGCATCCTTTATTTTTCTTTCTCCTTTAAGACAATGTAGAATAATTAAAAAACCCATGTGTCAAGAAGAAAATCTTGAGCAAGATAAATTGGATAAGTGATAAAAGATAGAATTATTTGCTAATGAATGTAACGAGTTAAAGAAGTAGATTAGTTGGTCAACTTTTAGCAGCCTACTTAGGTCATTAAAAGACTATTAGCACTTTTAATTGCACATGCACACTAACAAGGCAAAGTAGGTATTGATTAAAAGGCCAATTGAGGATTCAATTATCACTGAAAATTGATAATTAATATACATTCTAATCAAAGAAACTTGAATTTAAGGAAAGAGCTACCTGCCTATAAATAAAGTGCAAAAGACAGAGTATATGTGGATTGCCCAAAGTCTAGTAACTGGGTCTCTGCACCTAGGTCAAGTATGAAAATTCACGTAAAATGGTGAAAGAAAGGCTAGGATGCTCAGCATAGTTAAAAAAAAAAAAAAGAAAAAAAGGAAAGATAGTGTGAAAGCTACCTTAATTCATGAGTATAAAATTGAGAATGTATAGAAAATTGACCAAAATAGGTGATAGGAGAAGATACTTTTGTTCTTTTAATTTAATACTGAAATGCTAAAGTTAGTCATCATGAACACAAGTACTATAGATCTTTGATGTACTCTAAGAAAGTTTTTAATTATATTGACTGAAAAATTTGCTTCTGAAGCTCAATGCTTAGTTAGCAGTATTTTCTAAACTTTTTGACCTTTAATCCCAGATTTTATCTTTGTGATGGATAATCTTATTGAAACATGGTATTAAATAAAACATTGCTAAGGGACTAGCAATGACTAAGTTGGGGGGTGTGATAAGTGGTAAAAATATACTAATAAAAGTATTAAATTATAAAATAAATTAATCTATTTCTTTAGAAATTGATATTTTTATTAATTTTGTGCAGGAAAGAAGGCCACCAATGTGAAGATCTTATTTTTCTGATTCACATGAAATAAATTTCAGGCAAAATGGACTTCAAACGAGCCCAAAATTGAATTTCAAAAAAAAAAAAGAAAAAAAAGGTTTGGTTCGAACCGGATCAAAAAATTGGTTCAGTGGTTCGGCCCGGTTCTACCGAAATAGCAAACTGACCCGCCAACGTAATGCTGACGTCAGGATGATGTCAGCATTTTTTGTGGCGCACGGTGGACCAACCAGAGGGTATTTCGGGCATTTCACAGCATGAGGCACGCTCTGATTGGCTGAAGAACGCGGCGGTCCATGCAACACTAGGCTCGCGCATGGTCCATGGAGGGCAATTTGGAAATTTTGTCTGATCCAATGGGCGGTTTTTACTGAAACTCGATCGGACGGTCGAAATGAAGGTGCTGATCGACGGCATCCGCAGCTCCCGATCGAGATCCAACGGCTGAGATTCATCCCGATGGTAAACTAAAGATCAGAAGCTTTCTTTCTACACAATCGAATGGCCCAGATTCGATCCAACGGTTGATCCAACGATTGGCATTAAATCTGACTTGATCTAGGTTATTTTAAGAGATTTTTGAGTGGTTTTTGGACCGTTTGATCAACATCCAATAGGCAGAATTACCCAGATCTTAATTTGAGTTGTTTTGGGAGTCTTAAATCTAATTTTTGATGGATTTTAGGGGAAATCAAATTCTTTATTTATAAAAACCTATTGTTGCCATGAAAAAAATCAGAGAGAGAGAGATAGAGAGAAAGACGGGGAGAAAGAGAGAAATAGAGAGAGAGGGAGAAAAAGAGAGAGAGAGAGAAAGAGAGAGGAGAGAGGTAGAAAGAGAAGAGTGATTTGTAAGAAAATTAAAAAGGGTTTTTAATTTCTTTCAATGATCAAGACATCGATTAAGGAGCCTCTTCATCTTCGCCAAGTTCTCCACATCAGGAGCAGCAGACAATCAATTTTAGCAATCAAACAGTCTAATTTCTCTACGCTTTTTATTTTATTTGCTATTTTTGAACTTGTTATCATGAACTAAATTTTCTTTTACTAAGGCTAAGGTGTAGCCACTCTTTTGATGCAATATTCAGTATGATTTATTTTTAAATTTCATTCATAAGGAGTATATAAATCCAATCTTAATGCTTTTAGATTACTGGCCATCTTCTAATTGATCTGATGAACATAGATGTTACGAACCAAGTACATCTATGTTATTGCTTCTTGATTATATACCTTGTATTATGAATCAAATTAGAATTCATATGCATGTGGGAATTTTAGTGCGCTTTGGACGCAGCGTATTTTAATTAGAGGGTTTCACAAAATCTAATGCATTAATATTTATTTAAATTACACCTGGACCAAAGAGTATTTAATAAATATTTATAATTTTGCTATGCCTGCACCAAAGGATAGTGAATAAATTAGGGGACTCCACCATCATATGAAATAAAATTAATCTAAAAATCTGAATATTGTATTGACTGAGTTAGTGAACCAATTGCCTTAGTAATCCATTGCTCTTGAGTTTAAAACCCTAATAATTTACACTCTCTCTATTTAATTAAAAACTTTTAATTATTTCTTTATTTTATTCTTTAATTTATTATTCTCATAAATCGATCTTCTAAATAAAGCATAGGAAAGAGCTTTTCAGTACTTATTTTCCAATCCTCTAGGGATGATACTCTACTCATTCACTTTATTACTTGATCGACTGATGCACTTGCCATAGCTATAAATTAGCACACATCACACTTCCAGGGATAAAATTATAATTTTGACTATATAAAAATAAAATGGATTATTTTCTATCACATATGTGTATTTAGTGTCTGTGATACATCCCTTGAGTTAATGGTAATGATAATTTTTATATTCAAGAGTTGAAAATTTAAGACAAGAATTTTATTATTAACTTTTAAATTCTGACCGTAGTCATATGAGGATGTGATTGATCTAAAAGGTTTCCAGTGTACAATCACTTTTTTATAGTAGGTGAGTCTTGAGTCTATGGTGTAGAGACACCGGAGCGAGAGTATAGGTACTTGTTAGAGAATGAGGGCACTGAGTGTGACCACCTCGAGTAGTCATAAGAAAGTCTACCTTCTCGTCGATGACTGACTCGATGCTGCAGTGGTGTGTCTGGTTCTTTGACTTGAGGTGCATCGACAGTTCACCTTAAGGGTGTTATAGTTTGACTATACCATGACTCGATCTCCTAACCATTCAGAATTCTGAGGTGTATGTTGGCTATAGTATGTTCATTTTAGGAATTGGATTGCACCAAGATGGAATCTATCTACTTCGATGATGAGGAGTGGCCCTATGATAATCATAAGAATCAAGTCCATAAGCCCATGGCCATGGCAGAATGTAAAATAATAGAAAGAGTTTCTATTAAGGTTTTTACGTTCGACTTGAATCGAATGATTAAATCATACGATAGAAATTAGGGTTTGACGAGTTCACCTTAACCCTAATCTGATCAGGGCTCAAGATAGAAGAACTTAATTACATAAGTAGCTATATCGAGAGGTTTATTTTTAGTTTTGATGGATTGCCACCATACACTGCTAGGTGTCACTAGTGGATTTTGGGAGCAACTAGAATGATTTAGATGATCGATCATTCTAAGTTGCTGAAATCAGAAAATTCTGATCCATTGAAAGGAGTTTCGATGATGTCAATGATGGAGATCATGACATGTTCCATAACCATACAGAACAGAACCTAACTGGATCACACAAATAAGAATTTGGATCTGGATATCATCAATTGGAATAACCCAGTTCAGTTGATTTGAATAAGATTCAATTAGGTTTAAGAAAATCGTGCTAGCACCACGATTGACCTAACGTTCTCTTTTCTTATCATTAAAGTAACTCGACTGAGTTAAATGAGTTTGTGCTCACTGCAATACCTTTACCTAGTCCTGACTGGAGTTTGTCCAAGATATGAAAAAGAATCTTATTTATGAGATAAATTTAAGACAACACCTAATTTTCATCAACTATATTCTTATACTTTGACTTGGTCAACATGACCTTTGGACTTTGGACATCTGCCATATGTCATGCACTTATTTGAGATATAATAGGGGCTTGTCTCTCTCTAGAAATTGGAAAGAAGGGGGTACATGCCAGGATGGCGTGCACCCATGGAAGGGAGTTGGAGTCCCATAGGTGGGATCTAGTTGCTTTTGGATTCAAACTAGTGACCCACTATAGACTTTGACCAGTTTAGGCACACTAGGAATGAATCTATGGGTTTCTCATCTAATTGAATTAGGTGATGTCATTTTCATCAATCAGATTTAGATACTGATTAAGAAGCAACGTGATTCACCGGATGTGCAGCACTCAAGATGCAGCAGAGTCTATAAATAGATCCTATCTGCCCACTTTTCAAGAGTTTCTCTTTACCCATGCCCAAGCTATCCTCCTTCCTTATCCATGCCACCATCTAACCATCTCTCTCCTCTCCATGCCCAAGGATGTTGGGTCTTCAGATTAGTGCGAGTCAGGCAAGGAAAGGCTGACGAAAAAGAAAGAAGGCAGCACTGCTGCAAAGATGATGGGTGACCTTCAGAAGAAGTTTTGAAGATCCTCCAAATTAGATATAGATTTAATTTTTGGAGAAAAAAAAAAGAAGGAGAAGATCTCCAAATCTAGTCCGAGTGGATACCGGTAGAGGCCAGACGCTTGCATGGCTAAATCCAGAACCTCAGGGCTTCGACAGGATCATCAATGGGTAACCAGATTATCCAAAATCAAAATAAAATTAATTCAAAATTGATTTAGTTTTATTTTCTTAATTATCATATTATAAATTAGATCTGAAAAGGTATCAGATCTAATTAAAATCTAAGAGAAAATTTTTGAAATATGTCTCTTGATCAAATTAGATCGAATGAACCTAACCCAGGAAATTAGGATTTCCCTTCAACTGGTATCAGAGCCAGGTTCTTATTAAATTTATTTAGATCTAATTTAATCTAATTAAATTAGAATTTTGATATCAATGTAGATGTAATTAAGATCTAAAATAAAAAATAGAAAAATTTAAAAAT